>JAECYV010000024.1:102309-118904 GCA_023014305.1 Lepiota subincarnata
TCTAAAAACCTTTGGATCAAGACCCGCCACGACTAGCAGTAGCAGTCGTATCTCGCACCCCTCTCGAACACACACAACCTCACCTCACTTCAGTACAATGATTACTGATCTCCTAGAGAGACAAAGATACCCTTGATGGCCGTACCTGTTCGAGGGTGTCATGAACATCGCAGCCACGATGTCAGGTTACACTTGGTGCCGTTGATCTATAATGCTTTTTACCCCTGCGCCGCCCAATTCCGTATTTTTTTTTTCTTTATCAGTCCGGAATATCCCGATTTGTCAGCTAGAAGACAAAGATAAAGAACGATTTTCATTCGCAGGGCAAATGATGTCTCCGAAAATACCACAGGGTYGAGTTTAACTCCAATGTTTGTTCTCGTTTTYGTTTTTTGTTTTGTTTTTCTATATAACTTGCGTGCCTGTGTGCTTGTATATCCCTCAATGGGTGAAGGGGAAAGTCTGGTATATGGGAATTTATTGTTCAATSCGCTTYTACCCAATAGCAAACTGTCAAGCGATTGACATAAGTTCGGCAATTGTCAACGGTCTCGGTGCAGCGTGTGCTGCTTTGTTATTCGTTCGGCGGGTTCAAGCCGTCTACAACAACAACAAAATAGTCAAATGGGCCTTCTTCTCCTTGTGGCTTGCCTATGTTGGTACCCTGACAGCGGTACCATTCGGACTCCATGGCARCTACATCCGCCACACCGATTATTGTGTCATTAACGATAAGAAAGCCTGGATCCTTGGCTCCAAATTCTCGGTCGTACCACTCGACTCGTTCGTCTTCTTCGCGATTTTGTGTAGGATTGCTGTATCCAACTACGATGCCCACGGCACCGTACCGACTTAAGATACATTCGCTTCTGGCGAGGCGCTTTCTCGTTTCTCACGGGCCGTCTTACAGGACGGTCAACAATACTATCTGTCAGACTTTTGGTACTCGACAAAAATCCAAGATAACTGACACGCTCCACAGGCTTATGGTCACAATCAACCTGGCCAAGCTCATTGTTCTCTATATCCCTGATGCATCAGCCTATCGCGCAATGTTCACATCATCGTCGGCTGGCCTTGGTGCTYCCATGGCATGTCGAGTGTACCGAAACACAAAGCTATTTGAGGAGAGGCSCCAARGTATCCTCGCTGTTTCCACCATACATTTTGCTARGGCTACTGTCCCCGGCAAAGCTCTGGATTTAGAATTCAGGGGACACCAGGCTGAAAAATTGAGTATATAAAGGGTAAACTACCCTCCCATGTACAGTAGTAGCGTACTTTCCCCCAGAATACGATAGTCTTGTCCTGTCGAAAGCTCTGGTCCAAAGATTCCTCTCCCCTCAATCAGCGTGCCGTGACTTGCTTGTGAATATATTTCCAAATCCAGCGCTGTTAGACACGTTGTTCATGCGATCGCGCACTTGTTTGGCTCTCTCCTCTTCCTCCTTCTATTGGACATTCTCATCRTCAGGGCAACAGGTGAGAATCAGATTAACTTCGGCCATACAGTCGGAGTTTCTTTTTGCTTGGGGTCAGATTTATCCTTCCGCCCATTGTCAACAACAGCATAGGCAGAGGGAGGCTCATGCGTACCTTATCTTTTTTAGTCTTCTGTTGGTTTTTATCTTTTCCCTGCTTCGTGGACTTGGGAAAAATATTGGGCATGTGCTTCGTGTGTGAGTGCTAATTGGCGCACGAGCTGAGTCTTGGAGATGGTGTACCGGATTTCAATATAGATAAGGGGGTTGTGATAGTTCGTCGGTGGTTGTGTTGTGCTCAAGGGCTTGTCGGTTTATATATGGATACTTGCGTGGGTCCAACGAGTGTGATACACGCACTGGAACAGAAAAATCAGGAGCCCTACTCCAAGGGTGACCCACGGCCACTCATTATATTACATAAACTCCTACTTTTATCCCTATTTTTAGTTACATAATTGTCGTCGGTAGGAGAGAAATTGGGATGCCCCTCGTGCGTTTGCGAGGGGTCATAGGTGCCCTGCTCCGGGGTCTGGAGTTGGGAAGACCATCCAATGGGCTTGATTGCTACGGCAAACGGTTAGAAAGCCTGATAGCCGCAGATATGTAAACGCAGGGATCACTTCTGAATAAGGCAAGTAAATGTCTTAAATGGGGACGCTGTGCACCGGCAATGCTTCTGTGGATCCGCTGCTGCACTGCAGYCGTACCTCGCCGGAGCACAGGCTTGGAGACCACTCTGAAACATCCGTGGGGGAGTGGCTTGTTTGGTGCAGTATGCGTCGCCCCCCTTTCCTGTCCCCTTCCCTATATACAATCCTTTCAATTGCACACCGTCGGTCGGTACCATTGTTGACTCTCGCTCGGGGAGTGGGTGTATGCGACAGGTGGAAGAGAAGCGACAGCACGTGCACAAGGGACGCCTAGACGATTCTCGCACAGCAGTGGATCACGATTGCCAGGTTGGTTTCGACATTCTTAATTCGGTACTTGGAATGTGATAGCAATGGAAGAGAGAGACCTGATGAAACAGATTGATATCTCGCAATTTTGCATATGGAGGCAGAGGGCGGCTGCTCCAYGCCGTGTGTCCCACGGACTGGATAGCCACCCCTGCTGTGGTCGTTTCATATACAATTTCGTAACGTCCATCGAAGCGGGAGACATCGATGGAAGTTCGTTCCACCCACATCTAGGCTTAGGATGGACGGATAATTGGCATACTAGAGAATTTGGGCAGGAAAAGAAAATGCCTACCCAATAATCGGCCTCTTATCTCTCTCATCCCAACTAGTCAACGGATATCCAACGACACCAGCCGGACCGCTCAAAATGCTCTTCAATCCCGAAACATTATCCAGATCCACCAATCCACCATCACTACTCATAAACTCGACCCTCGGACTCCTCAATCTCCCATCCCTCRACTCTTCATCAAAACCACTAAATAAGCCATCAAGATATTCGCGAAAATAGGAGTAAGATACGCATCAGCGGTCGAAGAAACGTCCGCGGGACCATTTTGCTCGTTGGGAGCAGCTGTGCCGATTCAGAGACGTGCGTGAAAGCCTATTTTGCGAGCAACTTGGCCGACGGCGCGTTCGTGGTCTKGGTGGGTGTAGAAGTGGATGAGCACGACAGTGAGGGACCGGTAGCCTTCGTCGTCGAGTTTTCGGAGATCCTTTTCTCCAACATCCGGATTGGGGGGAGCGATAAATGTATGTGAGAACTATACAATCCGACAGCCCACTTCGATTTTGTTTTTTTTATCTGGCTTCTTGAGGATCCAAACAACCTCTTCGGGTAAACCCTTGACAATCTCTCTTGTTATTAGGACTGGGATTGTGTGACCTTGTGCGTGTCCTGACTGACCTAAACGGGCCCGCGCGCCAATGTGAGCTGCTCTCTCAGCGTCACCAAGGTGGGGGATAGTCCAGCTGCGCCCCCTGCGCTACTTCTTTGAGAAATATTTTCAAAAACCATGTAGGCTGCCTTTAAAAAATAACCTGTGTTCCGTGTGTTAAGGATACCAATTTGAGGAAAGAATACGTAAGTGTACCTCCAACTCATTCCTTTTTCTTTTTTTCTTCTTTCGGGACACGAGGATCACTGAACTATTCTTATCCTACGTTTCTAGTGGGGAAGGGGGGGAAGGGGTGGGGGAGGACTTTTGGTACTTCTAACAGCTACTGCTAGTCCGGGTCTCGAACAGCCCGGTAACGATTTTCGTCCGCAAAGGCACTTTTAAGCAGGAGTAGCTAAACGTTAACACAAATGACGAAATCGAATTGAGGGAGAACAAAATTAATCAAAATCTACAATGGGAGGATTGGGGATAAGGCTTTTTTCTATATTTTGAATTTTACTCAATATGATGACAGTGCTCAACACACTCCGCTTACCGCTTAATTCTTACCGTATTTGCATACACTTCGGCTGCAGCTTGCTGTTAGATACACATATACACAAATTATTGAAAAGTTGGGCAAGGTCATGAGGAGGTCTGTTATTGGGGRTGGTACGCAGCTAGAAAAAGGAGATGAAGAGGAACTGGCGACTGTGACGATGACGATGACGATGACGATGATATCGTTGATTCTGCTTGCGTTTATTACGTTTTATGTGACGGGTCATCATAGCACGATTGCTTGAATGGAAGACAGGGTTGGTGGTGAGTGAGAGGGTGAGGTATCCGTGGAGTGTGGTGAGTGTGGTTGGAATAGTGTGGGTGGGTTTTGGTTGCTTTGGATTGGAGTGGGTGGGTTGGTTGCGGGGTGGAAGCGGGTGCCTTGTATGCCTGATGGCAGTGGAGATCGAAGTACGACGATATTAGGAAAAGGAAAAGGGAAAGGAAAGGAGAGCGGTATTGGCGCTGGTACTGGGGTTGGGATCGGGACAGGCATCCAACAGGAGACGTTACCAGCGACATTGTTCATGCAGCTTTATTTTCTTGTGCTCGTTTTAGGCGCGTCGGTGAGTGCGGCAGTGTTGAGGAGGCATTTGATGGTGTGGAAAGTGTATGCGCCGAGGTTTATGGTGGGGATTGTGCAGCTTTTGATGGTGGATGTCGGGGTTGTAGGGTTGTGGGGGGTTGGTGGTGGTGGTGGTGGTGGTGGTGGTGGTGAGGTGTTTGGGGGATATGGTGGGGGTGGGGGTGTGGTGGGGAGGGTGGTGAAGAGAGTCGAGTGGGTGCTTGGGAGGGTTGGGATTGGGAGAGTGCCGGGGAAGGAGGAATAGGCGATGTTGGATGTTAATTTGGATAGATATTATTATTGATTGTGCTTGACTGAATTTTGTGGATTGTGTTTATGTGTGCGTGAAGGCTCCGGGCGCGGGTGACCACTGTTGTGTGTGGGACTCAAATTTTGTGTAGAGGGTAAGTAAGGCGGGGTATGGCCGGAGGGTTTCTGTACCCTTTCTTGTTCACATGTGCGACGGCGTAGCGTTCTTGATCGTTTTATTCAAGGCTATTGAAGCGGCCGAACAATAGTTTGAAGCCTTTTTATATATACCAATGGTGAGGGACGGCGATGGCCTGGCCGTTTTGGTACGCAAACCCTCCTCCTATGTACAACGATTACTGATCTCCTATAGAGATATAGATAACCTTGACGGCCGTGCCTGTTCGAGGTGTCATGAACACTGCAGGCATAACTTCAGGTATACTTGGCGTCGTTGATCTATAGTGCTTTACCCTGCGCCGCCAATTCCGTATGTTTTTTTTTATCAGTCCGGAATACCGCGATTAGCTAGCTAGAAGACAAAGATAAAGATGAGTATATTACCTGTCTGTTTCATCTGCAGGGAAAATGATGTCTCCGAAAGCCACAGGGTCAAGTCTACTCCAATGTCTGTTCTCTTTTTTTTTTATCTGCGTAACTTGTGTGCCTGTGTGCCTGTGTGTCTGTATACCCTCAAAGGGTCAATGGAAAGCCTGGTATATGGGAATTTGTTGTTGAATGCGTATCTTCAATTATGCTTAATTTCCGGAAATGGTATGATGTTTCAATTGATATTGATCGTGGGGGGGGCTTTGCATTGACCGCCTTGGGAATCATGGGGCATCTATCGATATCTAGCTAAAAATCTACCGCGAACGACATAAATCTATGTCGTGGACTTGTAACACTCAACGCGTGTGGACGTTAAACGTTGAACCCGGTCACCCAGACGCCCAGTTGCATCGTAGGCGCAACACAGGAGATTGCTCAAGTATTAGTTAGGAGGGACTGCTGTCTTTGAAAATAGACTGATCACACGTTGAAATGTGGGATGATGCCATCGGCGAGGYAAATGCCGGAGAGAGGGCGAAGCGCGTCCATCACCTAGTTACAGGCAGGTGGGGATAYATATGTACAGTACAGCACAACGTTCAGCCACCAAATCCTGATAAACATTCCTCTTATGGAATCCACTGCGCGCTCAAATAAAACACAAAAGCAAAAGCTATGTGTGTYGCGAAGGGAATATTATCAGGAAGCACAGTGATTCTTCAGATTATGATTTTTTCACATTGCGGAGCCTACCAAGTTCAGTGCGCGCACGGTCACGATTGCCATGAGAGGCCAGGCATGACTGATGTGGTTCTACACATTCGACTCCACTGAAGTGTGGGGTGTCCAAAACTTCCTTCCACGACATGAAGTGCAGTTGGCTAATCATAGAAGTATTGGGTGGAAGCCAGCGGAGTGTCAAGAAGAAGCTACGCCAGTTAATTCGAAGCTTGATTATCATTCAACTATGGAAGCTCAGCGGTGCCACAGGAGACTCTTCCCTGAATACATCGACTGAAATAGCAAGCCTTTCATGAGTCATTTAAGAGTAAGTAGTTGCGCTCCATATTTTTTCTTCGCGAAGCGAGCCCTTCCCCCCCCCCCTCCTCCATCTGATACAATGGCATCTACCCCTTCCAACTTTTCCAACCCTGATACCTACCTCAACCACCTTTCACCATCCAAGGGCAAACGATTCGAGTTTAACAGAAATATATACCTGGCTGTTCTTGCTGTTAGTGTTATTGAGGGCCCTGTGTCTCGCTATCGTGCTCATAAGGGCTATGTGTTTAGATCACAATATGGGATTTTCTTATTTACATTCCAGACGATGCCAAGATTCTGCACCGAGATATTAGGATAATCAACTCGTGGCTGGTCAACTTTTGCTTTGTATTTTCAAGGTTGGTTTGCCAGTTGTGCCCGAACATTGCAATCAGCTGAGACATGTACCATACAGGGTCTTTACTATCGCCTTTCTTACACTCGGTGCACTCATGTATAGTATGTGGTGACAAACTCATATCCTTGGTAYGCAAACCTGACCTGCACAGCCCACCCAATAGCAAACTGTCAAGCCATTGACATGAGTTCGGCAATTGTCAATTGTCTCGGTGCAGCGTGTGCTGCCTTCTTATTCGTTCGGCGGGTTCAAGCCGTCTACAACAACAACAAAATAGTAAAATGGGCCTTCTTCTCCTTGTGGCTTGCCTATGTTGGTACCCTGGCAGCGGTACCATTCGGACTCCATGGCAGCCACATCCGCCACACCAAYTATTGTGTTACCGATGATAAGAAAGCCTGGATCCTTGGCTCCAAATTCTCAGTCGTAATATTCGACTCGTTCGTCTTCTTTGCGATTTCGTATAAGATTGCTGTATCGAACTACGATGTCCACGGCACCGTACYGGTTTGGGATACGTTCGTTTCTGGGAAGGCGCTTTCTCGCTTCTCACGAGCGGTCTTACAGGGCGGTCAACAATACTATCTGTCAGGGTTTTGATACTCCACCAAAATACAAGATAACTGACACACTCTACAGGCTTATGGTCACAGTCAACCTGGCTAACCTCATTGTCCTCTATATCCCTGAGGCATCAGCCTATCGCGCAATGTTCACACCATTGTCGGCTGGCCTTGGTGCTTCCATGGCATGTCGAGTGTACCGAAACACAAAGCTATTTGAGGAGAGGCACCAAGGTATCCCCGCTGTTTCCACCATAAATTTTGCTAGGGCTACTGTCCCCGGCAAAGCTCTGGATTCAGAATCCAGGGGACACCATGAACTAACCCAGTCGGCTACTATTAACTCCCACGGTCCAGCGGAAGCTAGTATTGATGATTTCAAACCTCAGTAAACTATGCCCAGAATAGGCAGGAGCTCCCGGAATCTGTCTCTGAGAGCTTTTCTCGTAGTTAGTACGACAGAACGAGTTTGCAGCTTCATGTACACACGTAGAAAGGAGCAAGCAAATAAAAAGCATTGTGGGGGTTTGGCCGATAGTTAAGGTGCATCAACGTGTGGGACTACATTCTCCACCCTAGATAAAAAGATTTTTACCTACAGCCAGGCTACGATGGGATACCGGACATGTAGCAGAGGGCGATTGTGGATTTAGGGGCGGGCTCGGTGTCACAGCACATAGACTATCCACCACCTCCTGAGTTGCATGTCGCTTATAGCGGCGGCCTTTGTTAAACGGGATGAGCACAGAACGATTATTATACATACAGTCCACTCTGGACGCTTTTGACCCAACTCACCACTGTCTAGACTGTGATACTTCGCAGGATGTCCTGTCTCTTAAGTTGGTACGCAGGATTTGGTACTCAAAAGTCAGAACTTTGTCATATTCTGTAACGCGTAGCCCCGGAGGGCAAAAATCCAGTATCTGTGACTCCATACGTAGTGATTCGATCCATTTGGAGCTCAACATTTGCATACCCAGCTTGGAGGGTTAAAGTTTTTTGAGTAGATGCAGTTCTTCTTTTCTCAATGGCTAGTCAAGGCACTGGAAAGTGGGTCCGCTGAACTCGCACACAGATCTCTTGCAAAATTCTATAAAGGTCAGGCTATTTCAAATTAGAAAAAAAATTGACGGTCTTTCCTATGACGCGTACGCTGTCAAAATCCATAGCTCGGACTTTCATCTGCCAAGGATAGGTTAAGCCACAAATACAAGTGTTCGCTCTGATTGCTGGCATTTTTTTTTTAGGTTAACACCGTTCAAGATGTTCGGTGAACAAGGAACGAGCTGTGTCTGGTCAACGGAATGTCCTGAATTAGTCTAGATTGCGGCTTGACAGTCAACGATGTCCTACACGCTCCGATTCGCCGCGATGTGTACATTTCAATGCTTGTTCGCCTCGGGATGATGGGAATATGTCCTTAGGCCTGTTTACTAGTGCTGTTCGGAAGACGCGAAATGGGATGATGGTTCAGCTTAACTCGTAGCAAGTTGTTTCCCTTTTTACCGACAAATAACAAGATGCAATACGAGAAATCTTCACAAGGTCACTATGAGCGGAAGAATATAGGTGTCGCCTATGGGTCAATGGTGTGGTTATCTGCCCAGAACGCGGGCCGCTTGAATGCACTTCAGTTTGGTAACATACGAGCCGAATATCATTTCGCCAAGTTGGCAGGCAGAACGAAGTGTAAGATATGAACTTCTAGCTTCCGAGGAAAATACAATTGTATACGTCACCATCGAGCCGAACAGTTCACTGCTGAAAGATATAAAAGCAGCATCAGAGTCGTTCACCTTTTCTCAGTTCAACCAGAGCTTTACTCCAAATCTACTTTACCATGTTCTCTAAAATCCTCGCTGCTCTCGTCTTTGTCGCCGCTGTGGCAGCTCAATCGGAGTGCCCCGTGCCCACCACCCAAGTGTGCTGTACGTGTTATACCTCGGGCCCACTACACCAACCACGCTGATGCGCTATTTTACTTTGTACTGTACAGGTGCATCATTCGCCTCGGGCGGTTCCGATGGCATCAAGCAACTTATCGGACCCAACAGCAAGGTCCCTGAGGGTGACTTTGGTCAGGGATGCGTCCTACCCTCCACTGCTGGCTGGTGAGTGGATGTGGARTTTGGAACTGGATATAGCGGAGTTGACTGGTTTTTAGCCTCCCTTTGACGAAGGGCCGCCAATGCCAATATTTTGCCGAGAGTATGTATTCCTATTGGCTCTGCCTTTGTCTAGTTGYTGAGAATACTCTGAACAGGACTTGGCTATGCTGCTGGCTGTGCCACTGCCTAAATATCATTACGGAGGAATGCGACTCACTATATTCCCTGTTACTTGGTGGATGTATAGCCACAGGATCTGCATTCATAATTTATAACCGTGACCTTTTAATCAAATGCTTGTTTGAGACATGTATCCGCTTTACGATGGTAGGTCGCTCTGCAYGCAATTTGAACTGACCATAGGAATATGGGTTGAGGATTGAAATTGAATGCATTCCGCTTGTCTTGGCGGATGGAATGAACGGAGGACCTTCAATCGATATTTAACTCATTTCAATCAACTTTGTCCAAATGCGTATCTATTTTGGACCACATCCAACCAAAAATCGAACGTTGCGGGTRRAAGAGCATAGCAAAAATGGCTGCTRCTRCCGGACCTTGTATTACCTTAGCCTAGTACCTAGGCTGACTGATGTATTTAGACAGCAGAGAATCGACAATATATTTAATTCACGAGCCGCAACAACTACTCCAGACGGCTATTCTGACAACCACACACAACCAAGAACAAWYTCTTCCYYCCCYYCCCMAAAMMAACCCATCCAAGTTCTCAATCCACAGTAATATATAAATGCTTGCTCGTCAACACCGCCTTCGACTCGGGTATCAACACGATCGTCTGCGTATCATCAATGATCATCGCAGGACCCACAACCTCATCGCCCACAGCCAACTTGTCCAACAAGTACACAGGCGTTTCATCCACCCTCCCGACCTTGTCAAAGTAGACTCTGTAATGCGAGTCTGCTTCGCTAGCCGGGACGCGTCTGAGTTTTGGTTCGAGTTCCGCAATTTCTAGGTGCACGGATTTGTCGAGTTTATCAAACGTTTTTCCTATGCCTCGGACCTAGAGGAATGCGTGTAAGGGGGGTTTGAGAAGGGGAATAAGAAAATGGTATTTAAAAAAYTCGAACCTTGATATCATCCACGATAACGCTCTTCGTGTCCAGTAAGAAACCGAATTCGGATTTGTATATCCTATTAAAAGCAGCTTCGAAATCTTCCTTTCCATCACCGTCCTTTTCATCAGGGAGCACCATCAGAGCCGTGTCCGTTCCTGTGTGTTTCAAGAACTGAGATCCAAGGGCCCACTCGCTTYGAATAGATAAAATAGGCTARCGTGCGTACCTTCAAACCTCATATTAAGCATCCTCTCAACATGAATCCGTTTATCCTCAAACCCTTGTCGTTGAAGCTCCGTTCGAACTTCATTCGTCATCTTATCTAATCGAGCAAGGAGACCCGCGCGGTTTTGTGGAGTATAAAATGTCGAAGAGGGCTCTTGAAGCTCATATGCACTGCATCTCTAAAGGTCAGCTCTTATCTCGAAGAAACCACAAGAGGGTGGGGGGAGGGGGTTGCGAATCACGCACCGGTCCGCTAGAGCAAGTCCGTACGCGGACAGAATGGAACTATATCGGTGGATGAGGATGACTTTGATACCCAAGAGTTGAGCAATCTCGCAAGCGTGTTGACCCCCTGCACCACCAAAGCTTGCGAGGCTATGAATCAAAAAAGTCAGGACTCGGCGCTTTACGTTTACCCCAGGAAAGGAAACAACATACACATGCTTGGAGGTAGCGTGCCCCCTAGCTTCTGTCAATGCACGGATGGGCCTACACATAGTCTCATTCGCGACTTTGATAAACCTGCGCGGGGGGATGTGTTGGTCAGCTGATCGTTTTCAATCGCCATGCAACTAGGATAACTTTTCTCTCACCCGTAGATGATCTCATCCAAACTCAACTGCTTCTCGTGGCTCGAATTAATCTCCTCTGCCACCTTCTCAAACAACACCCTGGAGGCATCAGTATCCAAAGGCTCCTTTTCCGATTTCCCGAAAATCTTGGGGAAATAATCGGGTATGAGGCGGCCGAGCATGAGATTAGCATCCGTAACGGCCAACGGACCCCCCTTTCTGTAAATGAGCCCAGTAAGTAAAAAAGTGTTTTTTTTTTGGGGGGGGGGAGACCGGGGCAGCTGAGATTGGGGCGCGTTATTTACCGATAACAAGCAGGTCCAGGTTGTGCACCGGCGCTCTCGGGTCCGGCGAGGAATAAACCATTCCTAAAGTTCAGACAAGATCCACCTCCGGCAGCGACGGTGTTAATATCCAACTGCGGGGACTGGATAGTCACCCCTGCTGTGGTCGTTTCATATACAACCTCATAACGTCCATCGAAGCGGGAGACGTCGGTGGAAGTTCCACCCACATCTAGGCTAAGGACGRGSGGAYAATTAGCATACTAGAGAAATTGRGMMRGRRAMAAAAAAAGAAGCCTACCCAATAACCGGCCTCTTATCTCYCTCATCCCAACTCGTCAACGCATAYCCAACAACACCACCAGCAGGACCACTCAAAATACTCTTCAACCCCGAAAAATTATCCAAATCCACCAACCCACCATCACTCCCCATAAACTCCACCCTCGGACTCCTCAATCTCCCATCCCTCAACTTTTCATCAAAACCACTAAAGAAGCCATCCAAATATTCACGAAGTATGGGMGTGAGATACGCATCRGCGGTCGAGGAAACGCCCCGGGGGACCATTTTGATCATGGGGAGCAGCTGTGCCGATTCGGAGACGTGTGTGAAACCTATTTTGCGGGCGACTTGGCCGACGGCGCGTTCGTGGTCTGGGTGGGTGTAGGAGTGGACGAGCACGATGGCGATGGATCGGTAGCCTTCGTCGTAGAGTTTTCGGAGATCCTTTTCTACAACGTCCAGATCTGGGGGAAGAGATAAACGTATGTGAGAACTATACAAATCCAGCAGCTCGTTTTGCTTTTTTTTATTTACCTGGTTTCTTAAGGATTCGAACAGCCTCTCCAGATAACCCCTTAACAATCTCTCCCGGACCTTCAGCATCACCCACACCATCCCACCCTTTYCCCCKRTACCCCCTCTTAATCTTCCCATCCTCATCAAACTGAACCGCATGTTCCTCGGCTTTGGGGTCAGAGGTATACCCAACCAGCGTCACACGTTCATCCACCTCAACAACGGTCGAGTACAGCGGCGGCGGACGTCTGATGTTCAGATCGAATATCTTTGGGCGGGACTGGTTTCCGATAAGCAGGAGATCTTTGAAGCCTTTTGTTATCAGGAGAGCGTGTTTGTGGCCTTTGCGCTCTAAGAGGGCGTTTGTGGCGACTGTTGTTGAGAGGCGGATGTAATCTGGGAAATAAATGCATGTAGTAGAGGGAGGGGTATGTAAGTAGAACAATCAAAATGAGGAGAGCAAGAAGCGAAGACAAACACACCGATCTTGTCAGTCTTGAGAACATCCCCCCTCGGAATCTTTTCACCAGTAACAGCTTCCAGAACCCTACGAATACCCTCCGTAGGCGCATCACTGTAATTGGCCGTATCCTGCGATACTAAAAAACCATCCAATCAATAAACTCGTGTGTGCGTGCATACACTAGTGGATCGGACGGGCGGCTTACAGAGTTTCACGACAATGTCTTYAGTCTTTCCAGGGTTCTCCGGGTCAGGGTATGATCTACGCAAGAGGAAGGGGGGGGGTATAACAAAGATAAGCGCCAACCGGAGGAGATCCAAAAATCAGAGCCGGGGTCAAAAACGCACGCATGAAGATCACAAAATGTGCCTCCCCTATCTGCGCAAATACGAATCGAGCGATCAGGGATCTCGTTGGTGGGCATTTTGGATAAGGTTTGTGGCAAGGGGGGCACACAGATGAGAGAGAGAGAGAGAGAGGGTTGATGAAGACTTGAGATGGGGGTGCGGGAGGGGGGTTGTGCAAGACCTCTCTTTATGTGTTATGTGGTGGGGTCTTCGGAAGATGTACGGAATGGTCAGTATGGGTGCGAAATAAATGTGATCCGGTGATGATGGACCCGGCACTGGCTTGGATGCGAGGGGAAACAAAAACAGAGAGAATCTGGTGCTGCCACAAGTTAACCACAAACTGGATTACGCACTGCTCCATCGTCTCATCACTTCCATGGGGTGGCGTAACCACAGCGGTGGGTTAGGGTTTGCAYTTCGTTTTTATCTTATCATATTTCAGGGACTTTGACATCATCATACATAATCAACCCGCTATCCACAGCCAATGGACTGGCAAGCACATATTAGCTATTAAAATCTCACACCTTTCATCTCCCGTGCACTCAACAAGGGGGAGGTGGTAAAACCAAAGGAGGTAATGGATATATATCCGGTGGGAATTAGTAATTAAAAGAATGATTGACATAATGAAAAAACGACCGAGATAACAAACGAATGACCTTGGGCAAGATATTTTCAAAATCACAAAAAAATCCGTGACAAAAAAAACCATAGCCCAACAAGCGACAGAGAACAAACACAGAAGCAAAGTGTGGGTGTGGGGGGGAAAACCCCAACGTAAGCCCAACAATTTTTTTTTTTCACTTCCGATACCATTCCGACTCTGACAAGAACACAACCCGACCAAGATCCGGACAATGCTTCGTCCACTGCCTCACATACGCCTGTTCCGGAGGTAAAAGGCCCTTCTTGTCTATCCCACTCAATCTGCGGGCTTCCATGCTAGGTGTGTTCGGTGTTGGTATGGTTCGTGTGGATGTGGGTGTTGCGGGGGAGAGGGTTAATGGCGAGCCCGTTGTCTGTAGACTCGGGTGATACGAGAGTCGGAGAGCGCGGAGGAGTGGATATCGAGGGATCGCAGTGCTCATCATCTTATGCAGAGCCTGGAACGTCCATACCCGATAAGTACATCCCCCGCGTGGGGTGTTACATAAAATAAAAAGCTCACCTCATCTGAGCCAGGCGCGGCCGGCAAAAGCGAAACAAAAACCACATTCAACTCCACCAATCCCTTCCACTCGCCATCACCAAACCTGAACCCGGACCCAAACCTCCCATCCTGCTGCTCTCGGGCATCAGAGCTACCACCCAGTGCAGATCCAGCAGCGCCCAACACCTTCTCCACCGTCCGCCGATCCACGCCCTCTCCGAACCACAGCCCAAGGCGTCTGGTTGTACCGGCTAGTTGGTTCATGATCATCATGGGTCGTAGACCAGAGTATATGGTCGAGTTGATGTTCACAGTGACATTTTTGAGCGGGCGGGGTCGTCTTTTGCTGCTTGGATCGTCGGTGGTAAGGGCTACAATGAGTGACGGTGGTCCACGAAGGGTGGTTAAATTAGGAAGGAGAGTCGGTGATGAAAGCGGGGAGGTTTGGTAGTGAGGGTAGGTATAGGGGGTATTCACAGAGGGGACGTTGGTAGAGGACACTGATGGCGACGGTATTGGAAAGGAAGCTTGTGAGGTCGAGTGTGGAGAGGGTAGAGGAGAATATGAGGGCGAAGATGAAAATGTGGTGGTGTTGTAGGAGGGCGACGAGGGCGCAGCCGACTTGGGTCTCGTCAAGGTTTTGGGTGATGAAGTCGGCGAGGACGCTGATGGGAAAGGAACAAGGTACGGTGCTACTAGAWACTTCTTGTTTGGGCTTGGTAGACCACTGGATGAGACGGGGCGTGGTGTCGTGGTAATGGGGCGGAGGGTCGAGGTGGTGTCATCCTTGCCGTAACTGCCATCCTGGAACAGATGGGGAAAAAGGAGGGTGGTGATATTGGTCTGTCCATCAAGCCATGCGAATAATTCATTTGACCCCTCAGTCGAGAGAGTTGAGCAAGTGAGAGTGATGCTGCGCAGGCCAAACGCGGTATGGTGCGCGAGGAGATCGTGGTCATATTCAGGGAGGGTGAGAGATGTCAAATTAGACATCCGTTGAAAAGCCAGAGTAAAAGTGGCTGTCAGGAGGGTGTGTCGGTGTTGTGTATCAGGATCATGATGCTGGCGCTGTTGCTTGGGAGAAATCGCTAATGATGATGATGATGAYGACGACGACGACGCCGTCACGAAGAATAAAGGCCAGGTATGGCAGGAGAAGGTCCGTACTAGATCCGTTAGGTCGCGCCGTGATGCGAGAAGGGCTATAAATTTTTCCATCTGTTGTGGAGTAAAATCTTGGAGATCGACATTGCCGTAGAGGACAGTGAGGCTTGCTGACAAAAATAGCCTGCATGTGCGTGCGGCGAGGGCGACCTCGGATTTGGATAGGTGAGAGAGGATGATGGTCATTGTTTCGACTGGTATACACAAAATAGTGGCACCCAGTGATGGCCTCAACTGCGCCCGCGACTCTTGTCGAGATAGGGGCGCGGTTCCTCTGTCCTTGCCCTTGTGTTTTGACCCTCTCGAGATGAGACTGAGAGATCGCAAGAGATTGGGGGAGCTGGTGGACCGTGTGCGTATGTAGCCGTTGTGTCCGGGTGGGCTGAAGACCGAGTCACGRTCGTAGGTGGAGACGAAGGGGGAGGGYGGGAGGGACCTGTTGGATAAGGATGCGGCACTCCCCAAGCCRCTCGGTCTCCGKATRTCATCGAGGGAGTCTRTCAAGGACTGGGGGCTSGTGTTGGGTGATTCGTATATTCTGGACATGGATCCCTTGGCCAGTTGCAGAGCGGGCGGACGCTTTTTTCTGGACGAAAACATGGAGGAAACGCGCCTGATAAGCTCGCCGGCGGCGGACGAGTGGCCCGGGCTCGTTCTGTGGATGGGAATGTGTTCGATGGCACCGAGCTTTGTGGTGGTKAGATGGGGGAGGGTGGGGAGGGGCTTGTCGGGGGCGGTGGGTGGAGAGCCAGACGGGACAGGCTCTGGGCTGGTGAGTGCGAGAGACCTCCGGCGGTTGAGAAAGTCCATGGGCAGGGGGAAGGTGGTGGAGGTGGTGGGAGAGGTGAGGCAAAGCAAGGCCAGTTATGTTGTTTTCGTGTGGACAGAGCTGATCATGGCGACCAAGAGGCTGGCAACCCGTGTCCCCAAATTGAAATTTACGTCACAACGATGGGAATCAATCACTCTAGCCCTGTTTCTCACCACTAATTCAGCTACACAATTGCGCGGCCGACGAGCAGTGCCAGACCCAAGCTATGAGAAGGACCGGAGTGTCGATGTTAGCGGGGGGGGCAAGCCGCCTTCCGTCCACGTTGCCTCCGGTGCAGGGCCACTCAACTCGCTCATACCCCGCACTTGCTTTTCTTTTTTTTTTCTTTTTTTTTTTTTT
>JAECYV010000024.1:127765-241538 GCA_023014305.1 Lepiota subincarnata
TGAGCGGGTTTCARTTCKCTGAACCAACGAAATGTTGGATATGCTCACCRGCAGTAGGTTGTTGGGTCAARCGGAAGCGGAAATAAAATAGRTGGTGACCAGATGCTTATATGACAAATTTCCCTCTGTTCACATTTCATTTTGGTTGGCTGGTGATAAGAATCWGCCCYTTGACGATCTGTCAGTAGAGCAAGATACTCYCTGGATTGATCACTTTGCTGCTATTCATGATCACGGATGGCSCATCCATCATGTTCGATGCTGATGAAAAAAACGCTTTTCACGTAGGAGCTATGTTTTGGCAGGGGAGAAACATCCATTTCAGAGACGACCATGCGCAATGTAGCGATTGAGAATGCTTTCAGAAAGTGAGCAAAGACTTTTTGATCGTCTTGGGAACGATCAGATACATTGATTCCTAATTGGTGACACCCACATGTTCGCGGATACTGCCTAAATTGACGATCCAAGCCGCTTTTGGACAGCGGTTTGACATCGGCTCCCACAATGCGCTGATGATCTTTAGGAGCTTATAGATGGTTGCAGAATGCTTGACATTGTGGGGGCCCGCACTGGACGATGGGGTAGAATGATCCAAGGTTACGACTCGTCCTAGTGGCCGATAATTGGACACCTTGCCTAGCATTGACTCTTGATTTGTGAACGTGTGGTAGTCAAAGGCTAGTTACAGGTCGTGATACCGAAAATAATGTATAGGTGTGAGATGGAAGATACACTGTGGCAAGCAAACTAAGGGTGCGCATACTGCTGTCATTCATTTGCCCAGGAAATGCCGATCTCGACATCGTGCTTACTCCCAAGGAGATGATCACAACCCGAGCATAGATTTTAATAATGCTTCGCATTCTAATTCGTGTCTGCTCTTTATAATCTCGATCCTGTCGGCAAAAGCCTGTTCACAGAATTTATGAAATCTGAATCTACTTCAACTAGCATGAGTGGGAAGAAAGTTGGAGACAGCGGTATCTTTCGACTTGACAACTGGCTGATGATCTCGAGTTGGTCTTGTGACTCGCCGGAGAGGTCTTGAATGATACTCGTTCAGTGCCCTCGGCTATTCTTGCCCAACCTGCACTCGTTCTTGCTTCTTCTGAGCGCCCTAACACGCATCAGCTTCGTCGAACACACCCGGGACAAGCTTCTCAGAACGAAGGCTCGGTAAAAGGCGTACGGACTGTGGAGATGAGGCCTATCAGACCCACTGCATTTCTGCAGACAGATGAGTGAAGGTGGCGCGCCCACCATATGGACAGACCAGGGACAAGAGTTGAGCACAAGGGCCCTATTGAGAACTTAATTTGCTTCCTCCCAAATACGTGACAGCGGCTAGCCACCGGGTACCTAAGCTGTCAGGCTGGGGAAAGAACCGGTGGAATATACCAGTGGTTTGAGCTGTAAAGGTTTCTCAGCCCCGTGAGATACATCCAAGGGTTGTTTCCTTATGTATGTCGAACCTTGGCGGATAGCGAGACTTGTTGACGGTTGGGGTCTGTGCTACTGTCCAACTCGAAAGGGACTGTCTCTCCATTCCACAAGAACATCGGTCCTGTTGGCAGCTGTCTCAAACAGCTATCAGCGGTGTCTTCCGGATGGATCACATGTGGGGAGTGGGATTAGAAGGTGGATGTATGTTTGAGGAGAAATAACCTGAAATAACTCGATTCTGGTTCCGTCAGAAGAAATCCATCCCTTTCGGCTGGGGTGAACTTCTGGGAAATTCGGGTGCGTCAATGGTGATCGAAGCCGCCACACGCACCCACCATGAGCATAGCCCAGGTGATGAAGTTAAACGCTATATGCTACTATTATGTCGATATTAAAATATGCTCTGCTTGTGTCCCACCTTGCTAGTGCGACCGTCAGTCGGGCCACAATTTGTCATGGGTAAGTTAGCAAGGGCGATGAGCGTGACTACGTGATAACATTTGACTGCGAGGATAGGTCAGAAATTGAAATTGAGATAGTCTGCTTGATATTCTATGGGAAATATATGGAGCCCATTGTGTGATGGGGTATGTGAAAAGGGTCGAATCTGCGGGTTGACCGCACCGATGGGGTAGGATAGTAGTTGGACAATAATAAGATGGATGGTATGGGCATGCCTTCTGGATTATAGGAACTGCCGAGATACCATGATGATGTATATTGGAGCAGTGCACATCTGATGAGAGGTGTGGTTGCAAATTCAGCGTCTCGTCTAATGAAGCACAGTTTTATTCGATATTTGAACCCTGTTGGGGCGCCGAGCAGCCTCGTGAAGTGAGGCGAATAAGTAGGAAGGGTTTTAAAGCTAAGCATCCAACGCGAAGACCAAGAGGAGCCAACCAGTGCTCTATCGGTCCAAATTCCTGAACAGCTCGACTAAACGTAAACCGGGCAAACTTAAGTTGACTCTGGCCCATTACAGGCAGTGCCAACTTGGTTTCAAACGCAACCCTACCGAAAGTGACGAGTCAACATCAACCTCGCAGGGCAACCAGTAATTTTTTGAAAGTCGGCATTTAGGAGGGTCCTTCCATAGAACAGGGCGATTCAACATAGCCCTTCTCCAGTCCAATCCAGCCTTGATATACATTTTTCATTCACGATCAGTGCACTAGCCAGCGTCCTGGACATGGGTTTGGCATACAGTACAACGACGGGTGTCGGTAAGAGGAAATGAGGTTGGAGTGTCAGACGGGCGAGTGTGGATTAGAAGGTGAAGAGCCTCTATTGTATGCATACCTGGCGTGAATGAGGCCTGCCTACATAAAGATGTGCCGTTACTCTAGCAATATTGTGATTGCCATTGCAACACACGCTAGTGCGACATAGGGTGATAGACGTTCGCCTGGTGTGATTCACAATCAGAAAAGTGGGAACGCGGTGGAAGAAGGTTGTGAGTACCGATGCGTGCAGACTTGAAAAGAAGACCGGGGAATCTAGATAGCAGTAAGTCACACGAGCACTCGTGAGGGGTGGTCGAAGAAGCTAACCCATGCTTGTTTCTGTCAACGAGTCTTGGGGCAACAGCGCGGACGTATGTGCAGGTGCAGACGAACAAGAGGATAACGAGGAGCAGAGACTGGAAGTTGAACAGCGCAGACTAAATGCGAATGAGCCAAAGTATGTCCTGACGGGATGCTGAAGGACACATACCATGGTTGTTTGTGGTGGAACTCTCGCGAGCTGAGGGGCAGACGTGCTCGACAACGTGACATCCACGCACCGTGGGAAAATCTGAAAACTAGCAGCGCTCGAAGGTCACCAGAGGCGAGTCTGCCTCTCTTTGTTACTTGAATGACCCCTTTCTGCACCTCGCTTCAACTTGTCCTCCCCCTTTCAAGTGATAGGTTTTGACGTCTCTATCGTCCCGGGAATCTTACCCCTTTCCCTGAGTTCGGGACATGTTCATAGCGACTCCACTCCCACACCCGGAACGACAGTGACAATATAAGCCAATGAGATGGATCAGCATTAATTCCCGGCCTCCAACCTTCGAGCTTGACTAGTGACTGACGAACCGATGGAGACATTGGGAGTAAATCACGCGATCAGAAGAATCCTTGTGGACCATTGTCAATGGATCGGTTCCACATGGTGGGGAACCGGTTCTGTCACTATACATGGACTGCTATCTTCTTATCTCCTTCTGTTCTACCGGATACGGCCAAGGACAGACCTAAGTTGGCTCACATGGAAGATAAGGGCTAACCAGAACCCTGCACCGGCAGTTCCCGGCTCGTACTCTACGGCATCCCCCTGCGCCTGGCTGAAACTCAACCTCCTCAACATCAGCGTTATAAAGTCGCGTGTGGTCCAAAAAATACTGGCCATGCGGTTCGGGTGCAGAGCTCTCTGAATATCGCGTGATGGCATTATGTCGGTGCTAATGAAAGTGCCATATGGTGCAAGCAGCCAAGATTGCTTTGCTAGCGATCAATTGTGCAAGCATGTTGGTTTTCTACCTGTTGGTGTCAAACTTGGACTCAGGAACTTCACCGTGTGTGTTTCCCCAGTAGTAATTCTCAAGACGCAAGGTCCCACGTGTGAGCACATCCTATTGGAGGTCGATAAGGGTGTGCTGCTGCAACAGATACCACAAAAGCTGAAATAAAATAGGTATATCTTTTCAGCACTTGGATAACAACAATATTGCGAGCTGCTCAAGAGACTTCAAGGACCCATTGGCCTATGCGATTGAGGGCACTGTCGACATTTATATCAATTCTGGTTCTAATGTGTTCCATGTTGGAGTCGGCTTAAATCCGGTGCTAATCATTTCCAATTCGCTGCTGTCAAAAGCATGAACCTTATGATATGGGAAGCCTACTTATGTATGAACAACTCGCTACCCCTGGCACTGCTGACCGATTGTGGGGACCAGATCCCAATGGCTCGATAGACCCATGGGACGATACAGATATTCCTTCCGGTCGGGTGAACTTCCCGAACAAGGAGTGAGGTTCCCGCCATAGCCCATCCTCTTATCAGCGCCTTCGCATGTGGGCACAAATCCCAAGATTATATATACTAAACCCCTGTCCCCCATGTTATGCGAGGCTCCCATTTCCCAGCTTCCTTCACATAGGCATGTCGCTTGAAGACGAAAAGCAAGACTTGGCTCAATATGCCGATCCAGAGAAACACCTGGACCCCAGTTAGTATACATCCTCTAACACCATGACGTTGTCTCACTGACGTTACCAAATAACAGAGGAGCTCGAGGCCCTCGTGCTCCCTGAGTTCGACGACCCGAATATTGACAAGGACGCCGCCCTTCAGGGCATCTTGGGTGAGTTACTGGACGCTGGAATGTTGCACATCGGTTCACTCATATAACTCAGAGGATGATTCACCTTATCCCGAGGTCCGTTCTGCTGTTGCAAACACAGATGACCCGGATATCGTCGTGTCGACTATCCGCTCCTGGGTGCTCGGTATAATATTCGCTATGGTTATCCCGGTATGGGCCTTCTAGAGTGTCTGTTGACCTGAGAATGAGCGCTGATTTTGGCCACAGGGGTTGAACCAATTCTACTTCTTCCGCTACCCAGCTGTGACGATAACTGCGGTTTGTCTCTGCTTTCCGACCTCGAATTATTTCCTTATTAGAAATCCAGCTCGTTGGCCAATTGTTATCCTTCCCCTTGGGCAGGCTTTGGGCAAGGGTCGTTCCCAACGTCAAGATTTTTGGGCATGAACTCAACCCTGGACCGTTCTCAATTAAGGAACATGTCAGTCCGCTAATGCCATGATCATATTGCCTCCTGCTCATGCGGTGTGTTGATCAGGTGCTTGTTACTGTCATGGGTGCCGTCGGAGCGTACAGCGCTTATGCCACCGACATCGTTGCCGTCCAACGTGTGTACTACAATCAGATATATAACTTCTCATGTGAGCGCCAGCTCCCGGTGTGCCAGTAGGAATGCCCCTGACAGTTGCACAGACCAGTGGATGGTTGTTATGTCTACTCAGCTCATCGGCTTCTCTATCGGCGGAATTGCCCGAAGGTTTTTAGTACAACCACCCTCCATGAGTATGAAGCTTGTGTGTCACTTACTGACAAAACGCATGCTGATGCTCGATTGTTATAGTCTGGCCGGCCAATCTTGTGAACTGTGCGCTTTTCAACACACTACATGCACAGACATACGCTGGTATCGGTACCCGCGGTGGTATTAGCCGCGAACGCTTCTTCTTATATGCATTCGTGGGATCTACGATCTGGTATTTCTTCCCTGGATACCTCTTCCAGGCTCTCAGCTACTTCTCCTGGGTCTGCTGGATCGCCCCAGACAATGTCCCTGTCAACCAAATGTTCGGCTACGTTCATGGAATGGGAATGAGCCTAATTACATTCGATTGGGCTCAGGTGCGTGCCTCCTACACGAATATTGGATTGGCATCAGATATTGATGGCCTTCGGCGCTAGATCGCTTACATTGGTTCTCCCCTTGCCACTCCTTGGTGGGCGGAGGCGAATGTTATGGCCGGTTTCATTTTCTTCTTCTGTAAGTGGCCGCACAATCCGAGATTCTGTTTAATGACTGAGCAAACCCTCACAGGGATCCTTACACCGGCTCTCTACGTGCGTAGTCATGACTTGGCCGCATTAGGCAAGAATGTTGACATATATATATTAACCCTTATCCCAGTATACCAATGCATGGGATAGCAAATATATGCCGTGAGTACCTTCCGGGGACATCGCCACAGTATTCCTATTCTTACTCACTTCCCCTCTTGCTGCTTCCGCGCGCCCGCATCATCACGCTGTCTCTTTGGTGCTAAAAATATAGTATCTCCTCCCGCGGGTCCTACGACAACAAGGGAGAAACTTATGATGTTACCCGGATTATTAATGACGACGCAACGTTTAATGAAGAAGCTTACAAAAGCTACAGCCCGTTATTCATTTCCACGACATTTGCAATTTCTTATGGATTATCGTTTGCGTCAATTACGGCGACCCTCACCCACGCGTTTTTATACTTCAGGAAACAGATCTGGACCCAGTCGAGGAGGGCAATGCATGAGCAGCCAGATATTCACGCCCGTCTGATGTCCAGGTATCGACAGGTCCCGGAGTGGTGGTATCTAATCGTCTTTGGTAAGCATTTATAGGTTGCCTCGTGGAGTGTGGGACTGACAGCCACTGGCAGTGAGCATGTTCGTATTTGGTGTTATCTCTATCGAAGTTTGGGACACCAAGTTCCCCATGTGAGCACATCACTGTTACCTATATCCATTTTTGACTCAATCTCTACCCTAGACAATATTTCATTTTAGCCCTCGTTATTGGTGAGTTAATGTCCTGACAAGTCTCGATTCTTATCAGCTGACTCGGTGCACTTAGCATTCTTCTACGTTATTCCTATTGGAATGATCCAAGCAATTACGAACCAGCAAGTCGGCCTTAATGTCATCACCGAACTCATCATCGGTTATGCTCTTCCTGGCCGTCCTGTTGCCATGATGATGTTCAAGACTTGGGGTTACATTACTATGGCTCAAGGTATTACATTCGTCCCGTTCAGCTCCCGCCACGGCTGACATATATTCCTCCAGCACTTCAATTCACTTCCGACTTTAAGCTCGGTCATTATATGAAGATTCCACCTAGATCTATGTTCTTTGCCCAGGTGGTTGCCACCGTTATCGCTGGAACCGTTCAACTCGGTGTCCAGGCTTGGATGTTCACCAATATTCCCAATATGTGCGACCCTAAGCAAAAGGATGGTTTTATTTGCCCATCAACTGAGGTCTTTGGTACCGCCAGTATTATCTGGGGTGTCATTGGCCCGGCCAGGCAGTTCTCTAAGGGACAGGTCTATTATGGTTTGTCTTTATACCAGCTAGACCGCGGGGGCCGCTGACCAAGTGAAACTTTAGCTTTAAGCTTCTTCTTCCTTGTCGGAGTCCTYTGCCCGTTCGCTGGCTGGCTCTTCAGTCTGCGCTTCCCTAACAGTTGGGTTCGCTACCTCAAGTAAGTTTTCAGAAATATATCCTACAGCCACGATCCTCATAGCAAACAAAAAAAAAACCAGCTTCCCAGTCATCTTCTCCGGAGTCGGATACATTCCTCCCGCAAGCGCCGTCAACTACATCCCCTGGGGTATCGTCGGGTTCATCTTCCAATACATCCTTCGCCGTCGTCATTTCTCCTGGTGGACCAAGTATAACTATGTCCTGTCGGCGGCACTGGATTCTGGCGTTGCTATTGGTGCAGTACTGATCTTCTTCTGCCTTCAATACCCCTTGAACGGCAAGATTGGGGCGAACAATATACAGACTTGGTGGGGTAATACGTGAGTGCCCGCCCGTGCCTTTGTGTTCTGTGCCTTCTGATGAGGCGGACTCGGGTTACGATAGGGTCCCGTTCTCAAATGCGGATTACAATGGAACTCCTTTGTGGACGTTACCTGACGGCCAGTTCTTTGGGTGAGTCTGTGGTTTCACCGGTTTGTGGCAATGGATTAACTGGTCGTGCTGTCTAAAGGCCCCGAACATGGGCTTAAGGGATACTCAAACCCTGCCCATTCTGAATCAATGAACCATTGATCATCTTTATGCATTCCAGTCGCCCCGTCTGTATTGATAATGTATAAATAGTGTTGCAAGATAGCAGCTCTTAAATGTAACACAATGATATTGAACCTGTAAGGCCATGGCACGAACATCGACTGTGCATTCGCTTGTTTGGTATATCAGCGGATAGGAATAAGCCCTTTATTGTATATGTATAGCAAACAGAACATGTGAGATGTTATGTTATAGCCCTTGTGTAGCGGTCATTACCGGGGGAAGGTCTGTGTGACCATGCTTACAATGGAATCCTGACCAAACTGGGGATATCGGACGACCAACTGCCGTGCTCTGTCGAATCGCTTGATGATCGAGTATGCTAGTCGCGAGCAATGCGTTGGGTCGGCGGTAGGTATATTTCAGTGCCGAACCATGTGAGTCTGGCGTGATCGGGCCACTGTGAGGATGAATAAAGCATTGTTCACAGTCGTGAGATGTGAGTGCCATGTGGTTGATATTCTGCCATAACCTTCATTGATGATGGAAAACAATAATGATTACGATAGAATGACACCATCGTCTATAAGCCATACCGCACACATGTATATACGAACCAAAGCGCCAAATGGGAAAATCTAGTTGGGTTCGTGGTTTCGGAGCCAGGGGATAGTATTGGGGAGTTCTGCACAAGATGTTTCTGGCGGAACTAAGAAAATGCGTCTTCCCGTGCACAATGACACATGTCGGGGGATGTTCCGAATGTATCGGCACCTTCTGCTCAGGTATGTGCTCCAGTTTCCATCGGAAATAAAAATAGTATGGCTAGAGTATTCTGCCGCTCTTCTACGATGCCCTCGACAGGGAAGATCATTTGGCTTGAGGTGGATGCGTGAGACTGGGTTCGTAAAATTGCCAGGCACCATATTTATGCAGCTCGTTGAACCTCAACCCGTGGGCATTGCTAAAGCCGAGCAGCTCAAGCTATTGGATCAAATCGAAGTCCGGGCTGACTAGTAGTGAGTACCCACCCATAACTTAGATTGTAATGTGGTATATCAACCACAAGGCCAGCGACAGTGCAACACTGCATAGTGATCCAACCGCCCATTTATGAAGACGAACGACATGAAATGGAGGAACCTGGGGTGGACTCTACTTTTACAGGGCTAAGGGAATAACGGGATCAGGAAGGGCATAAAGACCTCACAGCGGCTCAGGGAAATGTTGTACAATCAACCAACATTCCTGTGGAATGAGAAGGGGGAGGAGTGAACCTAGAGCATAGCAGACATCAACCCCACACCATTCAAAAGAGCCCGACAACGACGATTCAATAGTGGTACGACCAAGACCCCCGTCACCTATTCAAGCCAAGGGGCGATGTGCCTGGCCGAAGTAGTAGATAAGACCGACGGTAACCCAACAGAGAGGAGCAGGAGGGTAGGGGCCACCAAAATGGCATTTCCATGCAGGACTATGTGACTCGGAGCGAGACTCGGGGTGCACATCACATGGGCTGAATGGGACCATAAGGCAACAAAGGGCCTAGGGGTCCTAGTAGCTTAGATTTATCCTGTAGTATTGATACGCCCGTCATGGGGGACAAAAAAAGGAAGATTGATACAAAAATTTTCCTGATCGGTTGGGACTAAGTGAAAGTTCCATGGATGATTGGTTGTAAAAATATCATGTAAGTTTGTTACCGGAAGACTTCGGACAACAGAATGCAGTGGTGCAATGCATCATAGAAAGATGCGAGCCTGGATCCGAATATGTGTTCGAGGGACGTCTGATGCATTCTCCTGGAAAGTAAGGGCAGCCGCGAGCAGCAGTTAGGGACCTGAAAGGGCCGCCTCAAGGGGATGCGCTAACTGAAGCATGAATGCGAGAATTCGGAAGGGAGATGAGTGGTTGGTTCTCCAAGGGTCCCAAGAGGCACTGACTTGTTGTGCTGGTTCATGCTCCTCAGACCCAGGTACAGTACATAAGCTGAAAGTTCATTTGACATTGTTAAGCGCCGAACAAGAACATTTCCTCCGGTTCAAATTATCGTTAGCCAGAGCACCATAGATTTAAAGTACTTCTTGGCTTAAATGGTACGCTCCCTTGAGCATGACTGAACCGAGGCGCGCCTGCATACTATCACATAGCCAAGCTTCACACAACGCCCGCATTTCATGTACGTAGTTCTGCAGGGAGCCGCTAAGGTTCTGTCCTGAAGTAATAATAATAAAAAATAGTCGGCAATCGGTAGTTTAGCGCTGTCAAAGAAAAAGGTGCCTATGGTACCTAATCTCAGGCCTGTCGCAATCATCAAATATAACTTTTTGCGGCATAAGAGAATAAGTAGGACTGATAGGACATCCATTGACATGACTCGCGAGAATTCTTTTTTTTTTTTTTTTTTTTTTGAGCGCGGGAGATAAAGGTGAGCCATCAAATCCCGACTACAGAGAGGAGCGGTGCTGAGACTCCGGTTGTGGGAGTATTTAGTATATGCTGCATCAAAAAAAAAGTGCTGTTGGCGAGGCGCAGCGACATTTGAGGGGTTCGGATCTCGTGCATGCTTACGTTCCCTTTTGTGGACTTACCCAATTTTTTTTTTCTGCACACACACACCGGCCACACACGTATTTCATATTCTGTATGCCGGCGTTCTGCTTTTTTATTTTTATTTTTATTTTTTACTCCCTATTTACAACTATACAGTTTATATAAAATTTGTTTTTATACACAAACGGAAAGACCCTGATACAGCAGCGCACCTGGTCCTCATGGCTGCCTGGAGAACACGTTTGGAAATACGTCTACAGAACTCGAAGCTTGAAATTTGTAACTCAGCGGCATAGATCAGAAATAGATCATTTTGGCCATTTATATCACTAACACATATGTTTTTATCTTTGAGCTGCTAGTGTAAATAGTATCTACATATCCGTTCGGGGATCACTCGCCCAAAGGCCCTTTTTGTGGGTGAGAGAAATATCGGGACGCGGAAACGTGGTAATGAGGCACGTGTATGTTGGCGAAATTGCAGGGACGTTATATTTCGAACATCAACTCCTGGAGCAAATACACGAGGCAATGTACTGGCTACGAAGAATCGACAAAACATGATAAGAGATCCAATGCTTTGGCCTACTGATCCGTTTGACACCCCCCCCCTCTTTCACTTTTTACATACATAATTCATTTTGACCTCCTAGACTGTTACGTGTACAGTTATATGATGCATTCAGAATCTCAACCGGTCAGAGATTGTCCGTGAGAGCAAGATGTTCTAGTGAAGAACTGAAGAAAGGCCAGGAGATTCAGAGCCTATTTCAACTCTTTCGGGAGCTCCTCCAGAGGCTTCTGATCCGGCAACCGCTGTATTTTTTGGGGTTAGGGATAGGGTAAGCACTCCGGTAAAAAGGATTARTGAGACGTGCCTGCAGTTTGAAACGGCAAATCCGGAATCCACTCTTCCCGGTGGTCGTTCCATACTAGTTATCGTTACAGTTTRTCAAAGGTATGTGACGAGTTTAAGAAAATATACCTTGGTGACCTTATAAAGGCCATCATATCGGTAGCTAAGGTCGAGAGGTTATTACTCTGCGTGAGATTCATCACCTGAGAACGTACCCTTGACGAGGCCCCCACTCTGATTTGTTCTTGTAACCTCGCACCACTCGTACAGGGTGTCCAAACTCCAGGCTGAACTGGAAACGGGCCAAGGTCAAAGGTTAAAAGACGCATTAGGGGAGGGGTTGGGGGAGAAGGGGAGGCGTACGCGGAGGGCATTATTGTAATGATACTGAATCGACTGGTCTCCGACCTGGGACCCTGCCTGTGTTACGAAAAATAGAGTWAGTGATRACAAGGACTGTGCTCATTTACATACATCGGTGTAGCTGTCGGTCTGCCCCCCTACACGTTTTAGGACCAATGTCAATTTGAAAGCTGGGTGCTARTGYATGAACTGCCCACCTGCCCCAGTATAATGACTGGGTATGAGTCAGCAAACAGCTTTGCARGCCAATGKTCAGAAACTTACATCGTATAACCATTATCAACATCGTCCTCATAACCACCATTGAGGACAATCGAGTATGCCCCGAGCAGTGAGTGCTTCTTGGAGGCGTCCGCTGAGCCAGATATGCCCGCAACAGTGGGTGAGTGAACACCGGCTCTCGAACACTCCATCCTATATAGATGAGAACGAGCCTGCCATAGGCTAGCCAGATAGGCTCCTACCTCGATTCAAACATTGTACCGATGGGGCATGGTGGAGGTCCAAAATAACCCTGGCGCRGTTGACGGTGTTGCTTTTTCTTGATGGCCTTGATGGTCTGGGTGCTCCTGATTGATAGGATTCCACCGCGCCTCGCCCTGCTAGCTTCCAAGTCACTTCCTGTGGGATCCACTGGTCGATCTCCGGTACTCTTATTACAAGCTTCAGTTGCGCCCTTTGCGTCTGATGTAGTAAAAATGGGATTGACCTGCTCAGTGTTCGACATATCCCAAGTGATATGGTTCGCTGACCAACAGTGAAGATGATGGTCGGAATAAGACAGAGGCAATTAGCGATCCCACTACCCTTTGGTTGGAGTGTGACTCGGTCTGTGACTCGGGAGCGCATCTCACGTGACCGAGTCTGATTAGAGCCGGAAATGAGAATGATTGTCAATCATGGATACGCCTATGCTGCCCCCATCACCCGGCCCCGCACCATCCTCCGAAAAGAAAAAACCGATATGTATTATCACAATCGGTATGGCTGGCGCAGGCAAATCGACGTTTGTGSAAAGGATCAACTCGTATCTGCACTCCCAGAACCCGCCAAGACCACCCTATATTCTGAATCTAGACCCAGCAGTTGCATATATGCCCTATGAGGCGAATATTGATATCCGAGACACGGTTAATTACGCAGAAGTTATGAAACAGTGAGTTTTCYAATCAACTTCGCTTCGTGCTTCGAAAGCCCACTCTATGACGGTGTCAGTGGAGATGGGGTTTYAGTCAGAGCTATTGTTGGCTCCTGAGGAGGGCGGTGCCTGCAAGGGCGATTATCTGATTCATCTTTTCCGCTATTTTGTTTGTTCGCTTTGTCAGTAGATCTCTGTTAACCATCAGGCTCAGCTGACATGGTATGGCTCTGATAGATATAAYYTGGGTCCAAACGGGGGGATTTTGACAGCTTTGAACCTGTTCACGACGAAATTTGATCAAGTGTTGGGGTTAGTTGAGAAGAGGGCCGAGGAAGTCGAGTGCGTGACTTGTCTCTTACYTGCCCAACCCCCGTGGTGTTTTTGCTGAGTATATGCGTGCTTTTTTCACAGTTATGTGATCCTTGATACTCCGGGACAGATTGAGATATTCACCTGGTCTGCATCAGGTGCTATCATCACAGATGCGGTGGCGTCTACGTTGCCCACAGTCGTGGCGTATATCATTGATACGCCCAGGACGACTGCCCCTGCTACATTTATGTCTAATATGCTTTATGCTTGTAGGCGAGTTCATTTAGTGGTGTTGTTCTATTCTCGATTAACTTATGCACCCATGTATAGTATCTTGTACAAGACAAAACTGCCATTTATTTTGGTGTTCAACAAAACTGATGTGCAGCCCCATGAGTTCGCGCTGGAGTGGATGTCGGATTTTGAAGAGTTCCAAGCCGCACTTGCGRCACACGCGGATGCGAAGGATTCGGAAGGCGAGCCGACTTATATGAATAGTTTGATGAATAGCATGAGCTTGGTGCTGGATGAGTTCTACAAAAACCTCAAGGTAAGTGTTCTGAGGATCTAAGTTGAGTTTAATTAATGAGTGATTTTTTAGGCAGTGGGGGTCTCGAGTGTAACTGGTGATGGTATAAAGCAATTTTTTGAAGCGATCGAAGCTTCGCGGGAAGAATATGAACGGTGGGTCTTTGTGTTTGCTCGGAGCCTCGTTCTGCTGCACACGGGCCATGCGCACGATTCTGATGGTGGCGTTAACTGACAGGGAGTACCTTCCGGAGCTCGAGCGAGCGAAGAAACAAAAAGAAAAGACGTTGCAAGAGGCCAAGGAGGATTCCATGAGCCGGGTACTAAAGGACCTGGCCATTGATCGGGCGAAGAACCCCCATGGGCCACTGCATGACCGCTGGGACGGCGAAGAAGAAGAGGACGATGATGAAGATGGCGAGATGAGCATTATCGACCGAAGTAAGCGTTGCCTGTCTAAATATGGTTTATGGTGCTGAGATGGTCGACAGGCGAGGAGCGATATCCAGGCGAGTACATCGACATGACGCGCGCGCGACGGCATGGGGACGAGGGCATCAGCTGGCCGCGGCCAGGGTGAGGGGCTGGGGGGGAGGAGGAGGGGCAGGGGAGGACGGGGAGAGCACTGGGTTGACGTGGTAGTCGTATTGTTATGACAACAGAGAACATATCTTGGGCTGCCGTTGGGTGTTTCGGTGGATCTTTGTTGCCCTCCCGCCATCGATTAAGTATTACGTGATCTGCCTCCTTCCACCGCCCATACACCCGATAACCCTGACCTCACACCTTTTTTATTCTCCCCCTTTTCGCTCCCTTCTCTCTCTCTCTCCCTCTCTTTCTCGTGGAAGAAAATGGAACGGTAGGTCTTGCCCCCGAGGACACTCGCGTTGCCCCACGCTCATCTGCCTTCGTCTAGCTATGCAAAAATCGAGAAAGTTGGTACGTGAGCCCCTCCGCAGTTCGTCGCTCTCCTCGTGTGTGATGTGCTCAACTCTGGCCGTGTGCTTGTGCTGCAGGCGAGGGTACGTTCGTCGCCTAAACGAAGTTGAGACCCTGTGGACTCATGATCACAGGAACCTATGGCGTTGTGTACAAGGCCCGTGATGTGGGAACGAACGAGATTGTTGCATTGAAGAAGATCAGGCTGGAAGCAGAAGACGAGGGTGTACCCAGCACAGCGATTCGTGAGATTAGTTTGTTGAAGGAGCTGAAGGACGACAATATCGTGAGGTCTGTGGAATCTTTTTGCGCTCGCCGTTTGAACCCCAGTACTTCTCCACTTGTCCTACGTCCCCACCCACCGGCCCACCGGCCTTCCAGAACTCACTGCCATTCGGTAGTTGACAGTCGGCCTTGCATTTTGCGTGCTTTATCTGGGCGCTCATCATTCCAATCATTTCCACCGTCTCCCAATTTGTAATGCTAATTTTGTAAATGGCTTTTTGTTGCAGGCTTCTAGATATTGTCCACGCGGACCAGAAGTTGTATCTCGTGTTCGAGTTCTTGGACGTGGACCTCAAGAGATATATCGAGACTGGAAGACCCATTAAGACTGACATTGTCAAGGTGAGCGCAACCTGTCCATTTCTACTTTATGTGGGGGGGGGGTCGTGACGCGCTCCACTACGTGATTCAATGTGGCGAGCACGGCGAGCGTCGCGTTCCCCGGTTCTGTGGTTCCCCCTCCTATCAATGCGGCCGGATCCCTGCCAAAGTTTTTTCGTCTCCTCTCATCCCCTAAATCCTTAATTTCGATGACATAGGGTCACGTGACATTATTGTTAAATTGGTTGATGGTTGATTGGTTCGAACCAATCACATTCACTCTTTTGTCCATTTTTGTCCAGCATTCATTTTGGGTAGCCAACTGATTAACTTTGCGCTCAGAAATTCTGCCACCAATTGAACAAAGGCCTTCTCTACTGCCACTCTCACCGGATACTACATCGGGACCTGAAGCCGCAGAATTTGTTGATTGATAGCAATGATAATCTCAAGCTGGCCGACTTTGGGCTGGCACGCGCTTTTGGGATTCCAATGCGAACGTATACCCATGAGGTAAAGTCAAGGACTTTCCGTGTGCCAGGGCTCCTACTTACCAACGAGTCATTTCGTCGCTACGCTTGCCTCGCTTTGATGGTCTCCCCCACAATTTGCCACACTGCTCCCACGACATAACGTCGGGTATCTCGGTTTTTGAATTCTAGGTCGTAACGCTATGGTATCGCGCACCTGAAGTGTTACTTGGGTCACGRCATTACTCAACGGCGATAGATATGTGGTCTGTCGGGTGTATTTTTGCAGAGATGGCGATGCAGGGCCACCCTTTGTTYCCAGGTGACTCGGAGATTGACCAGATTTTCCGGATCTTCAGGTGTGTCCCCTCTCCTCCCCCCTGGTGTCCGTGGGTATTTAATTATGCCGCTTAAGGCTACTGGGAACGCCGAACGAGGATGTTTGGCCCAATGTAAGCACGCTGCCGGATTATAAGCCCACGTTCCCGCAATGGTCAAGGAAGGACGTTGGAGAGGCTGTGCCTCAGCTGGAYCCATATGGTTTAGATTTGCTYAAGGTTCGCCCTTCTTGCCTGCCGAAAAGTATCATAAGGGGAGCTGYTGATGTGCGCTGGAATAGCAAATGCTGACTTAYGATACGGCAAAACGCATATCTGGTGAGCTTAGTGCATTGCTTGAYCTTGAGTTCAGATTTGGATAATAACTTCATTTTAGCCAAACGTGCACTTTTGCACAACTATTTCGAAGGCTTCGTGTCGTACTAGTTGAACCTCGCACATCCGTTTGCTCTGCTGTGTTGCTCGTTAATCCAAGAGAGGGGGGGGGGAATCCTCGCTGCGTTAATGTTGCCTCTATTCCGCTCTCTCTGCAGAACTCGCCTTTGTACTGTGATATACGCTTTCCCTTCGGCTTTTTACTCTCCTGTTTCTCGCTTTTTGCCCCCGTGTCCATGCATCTCTTCCGTCCCCCCCCTTCAGCCCCATCAGTTTAACAATCCATAAAGTATTTCATATCCAATTGCTCTTACTCTGTTGAACTCGTAAAAAAAAAAAAGAAAAAAATTTAGTAGCTATTTGGATTTTTTTTTTTGCCGCTGGGCAATTTTGGAGAGAGAGCTTTTTTTTCTTTTTTTTTAGATCCATGTTAGTTCCAGTAATCATTTTCCACTTGTGCGCTTCGAGCATATAGACTGTCATCCCAGGTGCGATTTTTCGTGGGGTTGAATTGACGTGTAATGGCAAGAATTACGTATTAATTTGTGCACATCTTTTCTCTTTTGTCCCACTTATTTTCGGTTTCGGCTGCGGAATCGTGTCGTGTCGTGTCGAAGCCTGTTGGTTCTTTTATTTCCCTTTTGTGTTTCCCCGTACTGGATTACGCTCAGTGGACCCTTGACTAGAACCTGGTACGCCTAGCGGCGGCGCAACACGCCACTGAGGACTGTTCATACTAATATTATTACCTTTTATAAGTATCGCCGCCCACGCGTCTAGAGCAGGACCAACTTGAAATAATTTATGTCACAACTTGCCATGAGAGTGGAGACTGGCCGGTTTACTTTACTCAACTAACAGCCAAAGCCCGGACGCCGACTAAATTCCGGGAGGAAACCCCCCTCCATTTCGAAGCTGACTTGATTTGGGGGGAGGGGGGGGGAGCCACTCTCCCGTTTGGCCCCCCTTTTGACCGCGACGGCTGGGCGGTTTGTGGGAATCGGAGGCCCCTCACAAATCAGGGATATTGGTGAAGATGTCCCGCTAATTCCCTTCTCCACAACTTCGTGGTATGGACCAGGCTACCGTATTACTCACTACCCCATCAGAGACGTCTGGGTAATGGGTTCAGGGCCCTGACAAAGTTGAAGAATGGAAAGGATCCTTTGAATCGCCCCACGTGTGTCATGACCAAACCGGCTGGTTGTTACACGCTTGTGATATAGTGGTCTTAGCGGACACATGGACCTACAGGGGCAGCTGATTCTAGTGTCTATGTATAAATGGAAACATAATCCAGAGAACCCCGTGTCATAGACCCAGTCGTGGGCTGACCCCAATATAAATTTTGGCGTTCGCGTGATATGTTGACATGATCACCTCTTGTTCGGAACATTCATTATGTCTTCCCATCAGGCCGCACTCCGTGTTCCTGACAACCACAATCCCTGCTAACCCCTGCATGTACTTATTGGGGGATGGTGTCATCCTCCCCGGCAAAAAGTTTTCGGGGAGCACGGAAGCCTCGGATTTCCGCAAGTGGGCACATACACAAGAAGGTACTCCCTCTTCCCCCCGCCAGGGTCCACAGTTGGGGGTGGCGGAACCGTGGAAGAAACGTTACATTTTGCGCTGGATTTGCCCACTAGCCTTTCCGAGGACGCCGTTTCATGAAAAATTTCGTGGTCTGGAGGGTTTTTCATGATGGTTGCTCTTCTGGACCATCAGAATCGCGTGGCTTGTGACGGGATGAAAGGGTTTTCCGTCTTCGCAAATTCAAAAAAAAAAAAACGCTTGAACACACCCTATCAGAACGAAGCGCGACCTTGTTAGGATGACGTGACTTGTTTCGGACTAGCGCTTGTGATAATGAGGTCCAGCCTTGCTTTGACTCGTTGTGTTGACCATGGGGGGGGGTGGTATATAAGGCGCCTGATTTCTTTTCGAAACGAACCGCTCAACCGGTTACCGGAACCTCTATCCCAGATCTTTTCCCATTGTCTCACTCCAACCCCTCAGCATTACTCCTGTCAGTCCTTCCCCTTGTTGGTCGTCACCAAGAGGATCCGGACTTCGTATCCCATTCAGAAGTCTTCATCGTTGATCGGCTCTCTCTCAATTAGACGCACTGTCTTTCGGGCCTGGCTTATTACTCAAAGGGCAGGGACCGTGAATAATCTAATGGATAAAATAGCTCAGGACTCCACAATTGATGAGTCGTATAAAACGGTCCCCGACTCGAACTTGGCTACACACCCTGCATCACCGGGGACCCAACCCAACAGCACCGCTTCTCCTTCCGTTGCTGCTGCTGCTGCTGCTGCTGCCGCTGCTGCTACTGAGACTGTTGGTACTTTGGAAGACTGCTATACCTGGGTTTGGGAGTTTGATCACTCCAACCTGAACAAAGAACTCGGCTTTGATTCTGGCAATATTTCTTCTTTCTCTTCTCTCGAGAACATGGACGGTTTGGACGTTACCCTCGGCTCGCTTACATTGGCCGATCATACCCTCCTCCAACCTAAAATGGATTTTGCGTCCTTCACTGCACTTCCACTACACATTCCCAGCAAATCCGACGGCTTGCCGTTAACACTAGAGGAAGAGGACTGGTACGAATTCATCACGTTCACGACGCGGCTCGAAGAATGGTCACAGAAACGACTCGAGGAGTGCTGGCTCCCTCCCGAGTGCGAGTTTTCTTTGCATGTGCTTGATTCGCGGGAAGGACGGGTGATGTGGGGGTTGCTGATTGTGTGGTATATGAACCAAGGGTGGCTTGAACATTACCGGACGATTCGGCCTCGCGACGTGATTGACGCTGCTACTGTGGCTGCCGCTGCTGCTGCTGCTGCTGGGAGTGGGGGGGAGTCTGACCAGGCTTTCGATTGGACGAGTGTGGAATTGGATGAGGTGGAGGTGAAGGTGTATCGATTATCCCGGGCGGGCAGGGAGGAGTTGAAGGGGGTGTTGCGGTCGRGATTGATGAGTGGGGAGGGACACGAGGGGGACATTTTGATGGATGGTGCTGACCTAGAGAGGAAGAGAGTCATGAGTGGGATGAAGGCGCTCGAACTGGGACCTCCTGCGGACGCTCAGTCATAGCGCTTCTACCGCCAACGGATAAAATGGAATAGGTCACCAGATTAGCTTCCTTATATTGATCTGTAATCTTTTAATCTCAAAACGTAGAGTGACGTGATCACAAGTATTTCCCTGAAGTCCGGGAGGTGGAGTAAAAGAACAACACTAGCGTGTACTGCAGACAAAACCTAACAAGAATGTAGTCGGGGAGACAATCCGGGACAAGGGCGGAGGTAAAGCGAGGGGCGGCAGAGAGGTGGGCGAGAACTGAACCTTATTCGTGCTCAGCGGTCTATACAGCCAAGCCCAAGCCAGCAAATCAGATAACATTCATGAACAACACGAGCCACAAAAGGGAACCAACAACATACCGCTGACACCTGCCCCCTTGCGTTAACAACACCCTCGGCTTTCTCCCAAGCATCCCCATCCCCGAAGGCATCATCCCACCGTCGGACGACTATCAGGCCACGTGAATCCCAGGTGTTCATATCCTGTGGTAGGTCCTGTTTGGTGGYACCAATGACTATCCGCTTATCCGCTTCCCCCATAACCAACTGTCSGACCTCKTCACCCYCTAATAATTGTTTGAGAGGCATTCCACCATCTCCAGCAGATATTACAACCAAGCAAACACGTAAAAGGAGCGGAAAACGCGGGATTAGGTTATAAATGACCTCAAGAGGTGTCGAGGTGTCGATGTCAAATGCAAAATGTGTCAAGTACTCTAGGGCATCCAGCCCTGTCCATGTCCACCGTTGCAGATGCTCCGAGGCACCGAATATGCTCAGGTGGGTGAGGTTCTGGAGAAGCGGAGCGCGGAAGCTAGGATCCGGACAGAAAAAGACAGTTTGAAGTGAGAGTACGAGACGTTTGAGCGCTGGCGAACGGGTCAGCACGAATCGACCGAGGTCTTGGATATCATCCAGTGTGACGCTAAGGGTCTTTTGAGTGAGCTCTATCCATGAGGCGAGGCTCGTAATATTGTGACAAATGGAGAGAATTTTAGCTGCCTGGTGGAAAGTGACAGCGTATGTGAGGGAAATGGATTTGATGGTGTTGGTGAAAAATTCGGGTGACTTGGACTTTGAGTGTTCGAGGGTGCGGATAAAGGCGTCTGCTTGGGAGGATGTTTCGAGTTTGACGTGTCTGTAGAGAATGGGTTCGATCCTGAGACCCCCCCCCCTGGTTGAATAGGTTGAGCGGTATGGGCGCACTTGGGGGACTCACCATTGTTTGACTTCCTGAGAGAGGCCCAGGAGTTTCAGTGCCATGAACTGGTCGGCGTAGGCAGCATGTTCTATTATGGACCTCTCTAGGTCATAAGGCAGGAGGTGTGTCGGGGGTACAGTTGTATCAGCAAGCATTGGAGGAGGCAGGGATAGAGGAGAGACTTGAGCTGCCCAGGAGCCTAAGAAGATATATCCCCTGAATCCACTCAGGAGGGCCGGCAACGCCACGAGGGAAGGGGTCGCACGACCTGCAAACAACTCCGAAAACCAGAAGAAAATTGCATTGCGTCACAAGGCCAGGCTGGCACTGTTCCTTGATCCGTACATCCGCACTTCCCAATGGAGTCTCTTGTGGGGTTCCGTTTCCGTAGTCCCGGCGGCTACCTCCGGCACTAGTTCTATCGAGAATACCTATGTGTATACGCCACTTGTTTACAACGCGCAGACAACCAATCCTTCCAGCGGCGGTGATGAACCTTATGCTRTTGACCGGTACTAAAAGCATCAGCCGTGCGGAAGCCGTCCAGGTTCGCTTATTTGAATGATGCATCGACATCTCCAATAAGTGCAGTCTCGATTAGCCCATTGGACGATATCGAGGATCAGCCCCTTATGTAGGTAGGGGCCGGACCTTAGAATAGGTAATTCTGCTCGAAAATAGCCGTGTAGTGTATATTTCCCAAGACGGCGTGCTAGGAGTCGACCAGAAACGGATTGCTCTCAGTGTCGAGACGAGGCTGTGGAACTCTTAACAGCTGCTGGCCACCAAATCTAGGGGATTACTACCTTCTGCCAAAAATGGCACAAGAGCTATAAAAGAACTTATCTCCCGCTTATCTCCCTGCAGCGCCCTACCCCTGATATAGTGAGCCCCTCGTGACACTGTGGAGGTGCTCCCCCAAGAGCAGGGTGTATTAAGCGTCGCTACGCAGAAGATCACAGAAAACYCCGACTAAAGCATATCGTCGAAATGATCTCTGAGCTACTAAACTCCGGCTATGAATCGGGTGTCTGCGTTCCAGCTGCTCTTTCGTGGGATTGGACCATGACGAAAAGGACATTTTGGGAACAGCTCTAGAATTATACTGGTATATATAACATAGGGGAACGAATTGCGATAAAGTGTCCTTCCGAGAATAAATATTGCATCCATATGTACATGAATTGATGAGGGTGGTGGGTCAGAGAGATAACACTTCTCCTTTCGGCTTGGCATGTGTCGATGATATAGAAATAGTACACCTCACGGTCAGCAGTGTCCAGGGAGAAGGAGTGGTTGACGTACGTTCAATGAAGGGGTGAACTTTTTTTTTCAGAACTATGAGCTTGGTTCCTGCTTCTGCTGCGACTGTCGGGGCTAGAATCAGTAGGGCTTCGATCATAGTACGACTTATCCTGACCTTTCTCCGAGCAGCGTCTCGTCTTGCCACAACTGCAGTAGCCTTGTCCCAAATGTCGTCCTTGCCATCGGGAGTGTAGGTCCAGTCTTTCACGACCTCTTCGTAAGGGTGAACAACCACAAGCCCGTCATAACAGCAGTCTTCTGACAGTGCCTCCGTAGTGCCAATAACAATGCGGCGGTCCACTTCTCCAGTAATGTACTTCTCAAGCTCCTTATTGCCTTTGAAGAAGTTATCCAGTGTCAYTGTGGCCTCCCGCGTCGATAGTAGTACAAGGCACACTTGGAGGTTTTTAGGGAACCTCGGGATGAGGCTAGAAATCACATCGAGGGAGGATGAGATGCTGATGTCGAAGGAGAGATTTGTGAGATGCGTGAGATCCTTAAAACCGTTCCATGTCCAAGTCTTGAAATGCTCGGAACCTTGGTAGATATCGAGGTGAGTGAGGTTCCGGATGACAGGAAGGTCAAAGTCAGGATCGGGCGTGCAGAAGAAATCCTGAAGAATGATAGATAGTCGGCGGAGTGATGATGATTCGTTCATTATGAACGCTCTAAGTTCTTCAGGTTGTGGCGGTTTAGTGGAAGTGGCATTGTCCAAGTCCGCGTTTTCCGCAGTTTGGGAGAACTCGATCCATGAGGCTAGACTCTTGACACCCGTGCACATAGAAAGGATTCTGGCAACTTGGTCTAAGCTGATGCCATATGCGAAGCACAGTATTTTAACGTGACGAGCGAAGAAGTCGAGTTCCTTGGATGAGGATTCTAGTGTGCGGATAAAGGCATCTGCTTGGGATGGGTATTCGATCTTGACATGGCGGTAAAGCATCGGGTCAACCCTTTAAACATTGAATTTTGGTTGGTTATCATATAGAATGTAGAGAGGAAAACTGACCATTTCTGAACTTCTTTATTCAGTCCAGCGAGCTTTTTTGCCAAATCACGATCGTGGTAAGCCGCCACTTCAACACAGGTCCTCTGAATATCATAGGGGAGATCAATCGGGAAAGGTCGGATGCTCATGTCGTTGTTGGAAGAGTGTGTTAATGAGGTCGCTGAGAGGAAGGTGTTGCAGCCAAAGCACTTCTGCAGGTGATGAGGGCTAGTGCGAACGTCGAGGTCGGTGTATATTTGGCCATACTCCAAAGCTCCACTGTTTTATAATTTCACTGTTACCCACATTGTTCGGCCAGCGGTCGCAGCAGTGGATAAGTGTGTACCTAGCACGTCAGCTAACTAGTTTTACAAATGTCAGGATAAAAATCTCCGAAGTGACAGACCATCCTCTTGGATGCCGGTTTGAATTGATGGGGTGGGCAATGAAGTCATACCAGGGGAAGACCGCTACCCACCTTGAAAGCCCGCTTAGCGCTTAGCCCCCGCCTCCCTCAGGGACGATGACAAAGTCGGCCCGTTTCTTCCACGGATCCGGTCTTTGGAACATTCTCTCCCAACAAGGACGAGCTGCGTTGACGTGCTACATAAATTGGTTGATCCAATTCATGAACGCAGAACTGTGATTAATGTCCCACAGCGTCGATATGACTGAAAGCAGTTGCTAGCGTTTGTATGACCCGACACAGCGTGGAAGGACCCTGTGGAAATTTCGGGTCGCCCGGGCCCACCTCACAACGCATGTGGTAGGACATAAAAAGGGGCCAGCGTCATATCATCAGTCCAATGATGTGGGGCTCGGAGTCTGACCACCAGCAGCCGAGATGATATACGTATTCAAAACTGTGACATGCAAATCGCCGCGCACTTCGGGGGTGGGTCACTTGAGTCCTCGTGAACCTCAAGTTCCATTAGGTCGAAGCAGCGATCCTATTTCAAAATCACAAATCAGTCACCCACGTGAACATGGTGCGGCGTCGGGATCAGAAGTGCTTGGGTGTGTCTCAATCTCCCCTCATCTCCCCCACTTATTGTTTTGGTGTCGCACTCTCCTGGTTTCGGGAATGCCAGARCGRGGTGTGGGAGGATTGTGGGGTCTGCTATTGTGGTGCCTTGAAATTAGTTGAACCCCTTTGAGCCTTGGGATGCAACCCCGTATTTCAGGATCTCCCAGGGGCCCTGAGAAGCGTGCTGGACGATGTAAAGGTGATCTCGGAGTAAGTACGTGTACATCGTCCTGAAGTGGGACGATGAGTGAGTTGACCCGAGGGGTGTGTGCAGTGCGATCGCTCAATTGCCACTGTATTCCAGCCCTGTGTCTCYAGGATACGACATACTTATATGGACTGAAGGAGTTGCTGCACTGACTACCGTATGATGGGGTCATAACGTCAAGCTACTTTTCTTTCCCAGTGAATCAGAAGATGTTCCCACATGTATTTGAATAACCGRTGGTTGATGTTCCGTGAACGACAATTTGAAGAACTTGTTATATATTCACACTTACAAGTCTCCTCTGATATGTTTTCCTCCGCAGCGCCGCTCAGAAGCCGAGGCCAGCCCCCCAAAGGCGCCGTGTGGACGTGTTTGTTTCGGCYACGATAGTACTCAAGCGCTTATAGGTGCCCTTGACATCCCCGTAACCCGATCGACTCACCTACATCTACACATCCTATGGCAAACAAAGATCGCCACCTTCAGCCGTCCCCAGTTCCACCAGATATTGTTCTTAGTGGGCTGCCAGTGAMTCAAGCACACTTCCAAGGTCGCGAGTGCGCCTGATGTGTGCTATCTAACATGGTCTAATGGATCTGCCAAGRTCAAACGCAGCTGACGGGTACGAATTTCTTCAGCGGAGCCCAGAACACTACGATGTATAACCCTATGCTGTATGATATCCAAACTGGCATCAACGGTGCGMCGGATTTGCCGTCAAGAGAGCTACAAGACTCACACCTTCCTAGTGCTTGATGTCCTCGCAAAGTATACCACACCCGGAGCAGAACTACATTCGTATTCTCGTCACCCGCCTCCACGATGCCATACTGGGACACGAACCACAATTCTTCAGAAGGGATCGGAGTGGTTACGTGACCACCACAAACAAGRGAAGCGGTTATTATGGCTTCATGGACCAGCGGGTGTGGGGAAATCTGCCATCTCGCAAACTCTTGCCGAGGGCGAGGCCACACGAGGGTCACTGGGTGCAACATTCTTCTTTTCGAGGTCCAACAACCGCAAGGATCCAAGGCATCTGTTCACCACGATTGCGTATCAACTTGCTGTCGCGGATCGGTCATACAAAACATATATCGAAGAAGCGCTTGCTGCTGATCCCAAGCTCCTCGACCAATCGATGGCTCAACAATTCGCCTGTCTCATCATAAAACCGTTTTCCGAAAGGAGAATACATCAGGGGCATTCTTCGCTGTCGATCTTTCTTGACGCTTTAGACGAGTGTGAAGGGGAGAGGGTTCAGTGTGAGATTCTGAGCCTCATTGTGGGCTTTGTTCTGCGGTCTTCCCCGTCACTGGCGTGGATTATYACCAGCCGTCCCGAGGCTCACCTGAAGGCCTTTTTCTCGCGGAGTAGTATTCAGCCCRTCTTTTGGGAAATGGAKGTCCCCATCGATGCTGACGAGTCTCGTCAAGATGTAGAGCTTTATTTACGCGCGGAGTTCAACAACATCCACGAGTCGTATSTTGATGTGATCCCATTCGAGCTTGGTGAATGGCCAAGTGGAGACGAATTTATGGAAGTTGCGCGCGCGGCGTCCGGCCTCTTCTTACTTTCCTCGACCATTACCCGCTTTATTGACGACCCTGCCTTTGGTGAYCCTATATCCAGACTCACATATGTCATATCCAACACACTCAAAACGCCAACTTCAGTTTCTCAGGGTAGCGAAACACCGTCAGATGTTCTCGATGCATTGTATAGCGATATCCTATCYAGTATCCCCAGGGCCGCGCTCCAGAGCATGAAACTTATCCTTGGCTATTATCTTTCTCACAGTCTGACCAGCCGGAGAAGGACCTATTCACTGGTTACTGTGTGTAATATCCTGGGGATCCAACAACATACAGCTTATCAAGCACTTCGAAAACTTCATTCTGTTCTGGACGTACCTCAGCCCAAGGATGCTTATACTCACAAGATTAGGTTCCTGCACTCGTCTTTCGGAGAGTACCTGCTTGACCCCAAACGGGCACAGGATTATTCAATTAATATYAGCGAAATTCATACGTATTTGTGGCGGCGGTATGTCAGAATCTTAACAGAAGCAACGGCTCGTGATGAAGAAAGTATATCTCGGAACATTYGCTACACATTTACAGTGCTAATGAAATTTAGATTTTATCCCGGCCGGCGATGACCATGGGCTCTCCGATACAGACGTGATACTTGCTTGGCCCGACCGTGAAAGTACGAGACAACAGCAAAATCTCCTGTACGAGTTAGCTTCCATGCAGTGGGGTAATCTGCTTTTCAACCACTATGGCTCGGTTGAGTGTGCGAGCTGCATCGCGGTTGGATTTTCTTTCTCTGTCTTGGTGGAACCAAAAGAGATACTCGACTTTGTGGAGAGTATCGATTACCGCCGATTATGGAGATATATCCGACCTCAAACTCCTCACCTCCTCTCCTGGTTCTACGATCGGGCAAGTTAATACGCGCACCTCCTACAGCCCTTAGGTGCTGACTTGTATCCAGTGTCCCCCTCTGATCGAAGATAAGCTAGTCAACCGAATATCACTCGATGATATCGATTGGAGCTGCGTGTTAGACTCATCCCTGGCGTATAGKTTTGAAGAACTGGTATGTTGTCCCTGGCTAGCAAATGATAGCACATTTCTGACGACAAAAAAGGCCGAAGAAGGATCAGCACGAACACCCACTCAATGGAGAGAGAGGGTATTGGAGACCAATAAAGACGACCCTTTCTCACTGGCGGCTATGGTGCTCGGATCGAATCCTGCGAAACGATGCATAGTGTTCCAGTATGATGATTACCCGACCAATTGGGYCTGTGCATTTGATTATTCTACAAAAGATTAGAGTGCGTAGCATGTAGATTTGATCTTCTAGGTCCGCTCTTAAATGTTGTTCATTTGCATGATAGATGGTAAACAGCGTCTTTGCCCAGAATACCAACCGGTTGGCTCGAGCTCCGCACCGAGTTCCGCACTTTATTTCTATTGTGGCGAGTACTGCTGATAACCGCTGTTGCTTTAAGTACAACYATGTCCAGAAGGCACCGCACAGGAACGGTTGAGTATTCTTGTCATGTCACTCTAGGGCCCGGACATGTTCTAAGCCGTGTTTCATATGATCTGCTATTTCCCGCACCCGAGCTCCTACTAAACAGCAAGATTCTTAACTTTATGACTATAAGGATCCCCGGATGTCGGGGAGTTAGCCATCACGGGAATTATAGCAGAGATAGACTTCGGGAACAGACTTGGAGTCAGTGCCATATTCTTCTTCCCTGCGCTCAATCACTGCAACGACTCCGGTCGTGTATTTATCACCCTTACCCATTGATTTACGATGCCACACTCCTTCTGCCGAAGGTACGCTTGACGAACTCTTGCTGCACATATATCCTGGGGTGCCGGAGAAATTTACGGTAGAATAGTTCACATGGCTCTTTGTCAGGCAGATGTCCATTCAAGTTCCGAGCGCGCTAGCCATTCCATTCCAGTTAGTGGCCTCGGCGAATACGAAGGCAAGGGTTAGCAAATGCATCCCCTTTGCAAAACGATTTCAGCGTGACCCCGGCGGCTTCCCAAGTCAATCTCGATTTTTTTCGACTCAGGTTCAATCTCCAGTACTCCTTGTGATAGAGTCTCACACCCGCTGAAAAACTCCTCCTGGACTATGTTTTTTTTTCTCAGCGAGGGCAAGGTAGCCATGGATCCATTTCTCGTTCAATGTAATGTTCCTGGTGTCGGCAAAAAAGTCGTCCATGCCGTACTAGAGCAGCTTCAGCCTATTGTTACTATTTTTTTGCCAGAACGAGCAAGATGGGACTTTATAGCCTTAGAGCATATAAGTCTTTGCCTGATTTTCTCAACGAAACGCTCAGGTCGGGATCGTATTTTCTTAACCAAGTCATTCCTAGAGCTATAAGAACACCCAACCCCCCGAACTAGGTTTGAACCTCTGCATTTATCTGAAAGCACACTCAGGCACCCAAGACAACACCTTTATACTCRAATACAGTCCAGAGCCTTTATTGCGTTCTCAGGACGAACATCGTGCAAGCTGAAGTATACTAACAGACTCAGGTTTAATATATAATAAGCCTGATGCCCTCCGGGCATATAAGAAGGGGGAAATGGCATTTTCTCCTCGCGAGATTCTGATCAATGCACCGAAGAGTATACGTTGTGTTCTGCCCATGTAGGTGTTGTTTGTAATCTTTTCAACTTTACAATTGATGCTGGAACGATCGCCGTTTTAAGTCGCAGAAGTCAGGAATACGCTACGTGGTCCGATTTGAAGGACAATAAACATCGAAGCACATCGAAGGATGAGCTAGAGTTTATAAATCGAATCCGAGGAGATCAGTATTCATGTATTCTGAGTCGGAAAAATACATTCAACTCGGCAACTCTACTTTGTACTAGTCGAACGTCGCATGCTTGTTTTGTTCGGTGCCTCTGACTGGYCAACTGTTCCGTGGCCCGTCTCCTATAGCTCCCAATCTTGATCTTGRTGAGTTCCGAGCATGATATAGAAAAAGGAATGCATATGTTGTACGATACTTATAACTACTGCATTGATCACGCAGGTTGAAAAACGGTAACTAAATAACCATCATAACGGAAGCAGAGGATAAAAAAAAAAAAGAAGACTGAAAAGAGCGATAAACTATTCTCGGTAATGGTATCCAGGGCAAGGCCGTTCATTAGTGAGTGTACGACAAAAGTGTCAAAGTTGTCAGCTATAAAACCGTCAGGGAGTGGGAGAAAGAGAAGAGAAGGAGAGTAACATTGATATTGATATGGGGTGGTGAAAGTGGTGATAAAGGGATGGAAAGAGGTTTCCTATATTTGGTTACGAAACGAGGGAGAAAAGATCACTTGATATGGGGGGGGAGCCAATAGTAGTGTAGATGGCAAGTGCCAATCAGCGAAGTTTGAGGCATACCGTCAGTGAGGTATCAGATATTTCGAGGTATAAGCGGCCAAGCCGATGCCAGAGGGGACGGGTCTTGGAAAGGATAGGGGGAAGAGTTAAAGAGTGGTAGAAGGCCACCCGAGAGATTGGACGAAGAAACCGGAAAATATCATAGTAGGAACAGTGGATCAAGCAACCCACGGCACATGAGAACACAGCAACGCAACTCCACAACACCATCAATCATAACCCACGGAYGTGTCGAAAAGGTAGGGAGATGGGGGGAAAGAGAAGGGAGGGGAGATTCCATATATGTCCGAAAATAGCAATATTACACAATGGGAAGGCGTGTCGACACTACACTCCATCGACGTCGCAAGGTGTGAGAGAGGCTTTAACGCAGCAGTTCCTCGACAACCGGGTATTTGAGAAACTGTCACCAGAGCTTCCCTCTTCAAACCCGTCATTCTTCCTCCGGYTCTTCCAAAACGTTGTGCAGGGGAGCACCATGGACGTATCTTGCCGGACTAGCCCTCCCAGTCTCSTCGAGCACAACTCTCGGGGGGTCAATGTACGTTTCCTCCGGAACTAGAGGTTTTGGCGGCGGGGCGTCCTTTGGGAGCGATGAGGATCGCATGGGAATAGTAGGTTGCGGAACTGCAATAGGCACGGATAGCGGTGGCGTCACGATCGGCACGTTAGTTGACGGGGCGGATCCTGTAAGGCGTTCGCGTTCGCGGTACATTTCAATCAACGCCGCAGTCTTCGTACCACTTGCGGGTGCCCTTGGCCCCATGGGATGTGAAACAGCACCAGCAGCAGGCGCAGTAGGAGGGCTGTTGCCATTCGCAGGCGCGGCGGCATGTCCGTTGCCGTTGTGTTGTGTAGTAGAGCGAGGGGGCGTGATCGGGTCGACCCGTACTGGTGATGTTTTCCCTTGTTCAGCCTGCACCCGCTCCAACGGCTGACCGGGATGCGGTAGTTCGGGCAATGGACTATGCTGCAAGGGTACTGCGTCTCGATTTTGYGATAATGGTGGYACMGTGGTGGATGTTGGTTCGGTGACTGGGAATTGATGCAGGCCTTCGCCCGCGTACAGCTGCTTGCGCTCAGGGTGCAAATCGAAGTACCCCAGTCTTCTCTGCTGCTTGGCCGTGTGTTGCGCGGACGCTTCTGCCTCCGCACCTGCCCTAGCTRGAGGTTCTGCTTCAGGTTCATCAGCACCTTCAGCATCCGCAGCATATTCCTCGTCATGATCATACGCGTGTCGCCCCCGGTCACTCCCTTCGCTATGCAAGCTCCTCCGATCCCCATGACTCGTCCTCGGAACRRTTTCAATCTCGTCAATCTCCAACTCATCTACGTGGGCGTCCATCCCGTAATCTCTGTCTACGCGGTCAGGAACAAAATCATCACGATCACTGAGGCTAGTTTGTGACGGTGAGCGTTCACGGACTGCGGCCAACACCTGCGCAACCTCCAGRCTGGCGAGGTCGGGGTCTCCCTTCGTACTCTTCTTCTTGACTTCCACGTCCTGCCCGGCAATTCGCCTGCTCTGACTGCTGACCAGGATATCCACCCAAGCGTCGTCACTGGGCTCCCTCTTCTTCTTCTTGGTGGTATCATGCTCAAGCTCATCATTCCTCTCGCTATCACTGTAGCTTGCTAGACGGGTTTCAAATTCCACAGCGGAATACTCTGCTGGAATCATAGATCTCCGGTTGGGACTAGGAACTGGGATCCCAACTGGTAGCTTGAAGCGTGACGTAGCCTTTTTGACAGAGGGGGCTGCAGTAGAATCCGAATGAGGGTCATCACTCTTTGGAGGAACTGGAGGTTGGGGTGGAATCATTGGTAGAGGTGGGACCGGTGGGGGGACAGAGTGGGTCGGTGATACCGGTGTAGGTGCAATGCTAGAGACGACCCTTGTGCTAGCCTTGGAGCCCAGGGAAATAACCTTGGTCCCAGTACCTCCTTGCAAAAGACCTTCGAACTCCATTTCGCGGTAGGATGGGCTGCGGGGAACATGTCCGACAACATAAGGGCGGCCATTGAGGGTAGCCGCTTGCTTCCATTGCTTCTTCGAAGGAGATAAGAATGCGGGCAGACGACGGCGGGTGGTAGATTTAACCGCAAGCTGCTCTCGATATTCGGAAGGAACAAACTCTTCAAAAAGGATCAGAGTAGATGACGTTCGCGGGTCCGACCCTCCAGTAACAGTGGCACGCGAAGGTTGTAAAGATTTAAACTCAACCTGCAGGGCGAAACTCAGGGGGACTAGGGGGCACAACAAGAGACCTAAACATACCAGAGCCCAATTACAATCTCGATCTAAACCCTCCCCACGCTCAAGATCCATCCACCCTCCACCATAAATCAGGTCACAAAAGACATCCACGAACGCTTCCTCAATGACCTCTTCGTTACCCATGATCGGGCCTGTGTCCCAGCCAAAGGGCGGTAGTTGCTTCTCGGTCTTTTTAATCTTCCTAGCCAACTCAGCATCACGAGAAGGCCAGCTGGACAGCGACAGAGTGAGGGGGGCGCTGAATTGTAAAGTGGTGCTAAGAGGCGCGTCTGTGCGCGAAAATCCAGCAGCCGAAAAATCATTCCATGACATCGTCTGGCGTTTGGCAGCACGTTCCTGCAGAACGTAGTCTCGATCAACCTGACCATCCTAGATCAGATGAAAAACTTACCTCTCGAGCACTTTCCGTCAGATCAAATTGCAACTTCTTTTCATCTCCAAGACCCGCAAAACCCATACTCTCAAACTCGCCCCACTTCAAATCCGTCAGACTGCGGAATCGGCCTTCGCCTTCCTTGCGCGAGAGTCCAAAGTGGTCTTTATCGGAAGGCGGGGACACAGTCCCAATGGTAAGAGTCGATGCGAGGGTAGGTGTAAAGGAGGAAGCCGTGGAAGAGGTACTCGGGCTAGATGACAGACCGGGCGAAGTGTCTGGATGGAAGTTGGGAGACATATTCATGCGCTTTCTGTATGCCTCAGAATATCTTGGAGGCAATTTCAATGTCGGGGGCGCAATCCTCTCCCATTCTTTGGAGCTGGCTAACCCATTGATGATGCCATTGCTCGATTTCGTGCGGTTGGCCCATTGAGCAGCTGTTTTGACGAGATCCGGCGAGTACATGCGGACATTTCGGCGGACGCTTGTGACCGTGACGGTTTTCGCGCCTTTGCGTGGCTGAGGCTTGGCCATTTTCTTCTGCTCCTGAAGGAAGGGAAGCATGGCCGGATAGCCCTTGATCCATTCCTTGAGGCGGATGGGGACGCCGAGGGAGGAAGCGCTGCCAGATGGGTACATTGGGTTTGAGTTGGAAGAGGTGGCAACTCGCGGCGTATCCTGCCAGCGGATAAATGCGAGGAGAATGTGTTCTGTGGCATTAACGGCTCGCAAATAATGAATGTATGCGTGGTGGAACGCAAGGGTAGCTGGACCTAGGCCGAAAAGGAGGGGCCCGAAAAGGGGGGACAGAGTCGGGGGTGTGTGGCCAGAGGAGGTGCTGTTGGCCGTGAGTCGCGTCAGTAGTGAGAGCACCCGCTCGAGGATATTTTGTAGCGTGGGCTCCAAGTCGTGAAAGAAGGTTTCGAAATGCCCAGGGGGGTAGCCAAGCGCTGGAAATAAAATTAGTTGACATCGCAAGGGAAAGGCAGCAAGGAGAGAGGAGCAGCAAGGAGACATACCAGCTTCTGACTCGCGGAACCGGACATAGTGGTCCCAGGAAATCAGGCCTCGCACATCCTGCCCTCCGACGGTTCTGATCGCCCGTGCGAGTCCCCAGCGGAGACACATTCCCAGCTCGTGAGGACCCGCGAACCTTGCCTCCTCTCTCCACGCACTCTCCGCGTTAACAAAGTCATATGCTCCTTGTACCGAGTACATGTTAAGGAAGGATCGAATTAATCTTTTGATGGCGGACGCTGAAATATCCAGCGCGGTGGTTGAGAAAATGAAAGGCGTGGTAATACCCCCTCTAGTCTCGAGCTCTTCAGTGACGACCTGGACCAGTGCCTCCAGCTGCTCGAGCCCCAGGATGACGTGCCGTTCGTAGGAGAGATATCCGTAGTCGTTTTCTCTGGACTGTTCCCCTACAGGAGAATCGGTCCTGGGCGGCTCGAGGTTGAGAGGGAGAAAGGTGCCATCTGGAACGGTGGGGGACAATTCATTGTCGAGATCTGGTATCTCCCCCCTTGAGGCAGCAGTCTTTGAGCGCTTTGCAAGCTCTTTGGCCTTCTTTTTGTCCTTTTTTGAGGGCGTCGAGACGCTAATCACGCCTGCAAAACCACGGTTGGAGGTCCTGCTCGAAACCCTGCCAAACTCGTCTAGAGAGGCGGGTGAGTTTCCGTCGTGAATGGGATAGGAGCCCTTGTGTGGTGTTGACTGTGTGCGTGTCCTGGAGAAGAGGGAGGGCATCGGGGTGGGCGATGAGAAGACAAAACGCGAGCTCAGCCACTGCAATATCACGGAAGAACCGGCAAACTCCGCAATCACAGTCCCCTGCCTTTCTCAACTTTATCCACCCCTGGCAAACGTGGCTGCGAGCCCAGTAGCACTACCAAGTACATACTCGTGTCTATCGCCTCCAAGTCCTGCACCTCTTCCCCGTATACAGCCCGCCGTGGGAAGCCGCCGTTCCCCCTGATCACCAGGAGCTGTCTCTGCCCCACGCCCCCCCCGTGTCCACATAAGTCAGCTAGAACATCGTTGAACCCCTTGTACCTGTTGCGATGACAACACATTCACCATTGGCTACGCGCCGGCAAACTCTTCTGGCCTAATGCTCACTCGTCGCCCGTGCTGTGCGTGGTTCCAGGAAACTTCTCGTAAGTAACATCCCAGCACCTGGGTCGTGATCAAGATGCAATCATAGTCTAAGGCCCGGGGGCGCGGGAACATCGGCTCCACTTCACACTCTCTCCTTCATTAGTCGTAGTACAACCTCCATGGGTCCAGAAGCGAGCTTGCAGCTCGCCTTGAGTAACATCCATGGCCCCTGTGCCTAAACTAGCTTCAACCTACAGCTCTGCTGTTTGCGCCTCACGGTGCCCGATTACCCTTGATGAACAGCACCACCAGCTCACGGTCACATATGTGATAACACCTGAAATGAATGATCCATGAGTTCATCTCATCAAACTAGCTTCAGCATCATCATCGGGCTGTACTTACATCCGGTGATCCCAATAGCCACGATAGCTGTCGCTGATATGCCAAGAACCGCTCTTTTTCCCTGTCGAAGAATTTTCAAAAATTTTCCAGCTAGAATTTCATATTTAGTGAGTGGTTGTCACAGCATCGCCCGGCGCCGGAATTGCAGCCGACAATCCGTGGGTGCAAGGCACAGCATCCATTAACACGGAACATAAAGGAACAAAGGGCAAGTACCGCCGCCGCAGCACGCATCAGTATCAATGATTCGATCCCAGCTTGTCACATGGAACTCATTAATCCTGTACATCACATTCGACATCACATCTGGCGACAACTCGAGTCCGGGGAAAACAGACACTGACAGTAATTTAGGAGAACGCCAACAAGTTTGTGCTTCCCTAGACACACACCCAAGCCGCGATACAGCTTTCCGCTGTCCAGTAAACAACTTGATAGGTTGCTCAAGTATCTACTTTTTGCAATGTAGTAGAAACGCAAACACTTTCATTGATCTTGAACGTATATGGGGATCTGATGGTAGATTGTATATGACCTCTTGGCATATCATCCTCTCTAACGCTTCCACTCTTGTTTACGAATAGCGCCGCAGACAGTCAATCCCAGGCTCACTACCTGTGCTCAACTCATTGTACATACACTAACCACTCAGTCATCGCTCGGCGGGGTCGCACCCACTCTTATCATGACGCATTTCTCCCTTCGCCAGCTGCGGTCGCCCATTTACATGCGAACGAAAAAGCTAAATTAATCTACGCCTCTTCTTTCCCTTCACCTCTTCTTCACTTTTAAGTGAAGGTGCTCGGAAAGCTTATCTATGCATCCGCTTTATCCGTGTAACATGCTCTATGTGTACTTGCGCGTACTCACTATGGTACTTGTTAGAATTATCTTATCATTCCTAGAGCTGGCGATCTGATTATAACTCAGATGAAAGGAAAAGACAGGCCGAAATCACATGGCACGGGAAAGACATAGGAAAATACTTCCGTGTTGTAGGGTATCGGAAGGCTTCGAGGTCACCATTCGCTTCAACTAGCTATCGGGTCGTTTTGACAACCCTATGTCAAATCACAGGTAGACTCACAGCCTCCGCTGCGATGCCGGTGTCKAATTTCATCAACTCTCATTGTCAATGATCAACTCACCAACTGATGGCGTAGGTCCAAAGAAATTTTGACSACATAGATGAAAATGTTAGGCGGTCTTTCTGAATGGTGATGTCATGGGGTAATCATTTGAGAGTTATTGAAGACAATCAAGCTATGCCGTCATTCATGTAGTAAACACCAAGATATTCCATTGGCACAAAGACACGAAACTGTACCAAATGTACGCCACGCGAGTGGGCTATGGTGGCTGGTTCTCCTTTATGGAAGCGTTCATTTCTGCCAGCCACAGGTTCAATAGGGATGGCCATGGGCCTTTCGGCTCTGCCGTCAGAATTATACTGCAAGGAATGGATGAAATTGAGGCTGATTCACCGGGGGTTTCTATCTCAGAAATCCACTGCATGTTTCCTCGAGTTCCTTGCGAACTCTTATTCCAGCCGCCCGAATAGCTTAATGAGTGTCAACAGCGTTGAACTTGGTATTCAGCCCTAGACGCTATGCTCTGGTCCGTGAATTCAATATCGAGCTGGCGTCTAGCGCCCATGAGACGCAACATTTGATGAGGACCTCCTAAAATTGCTCTATCAATCTCTTGCATACCTATCTCCAATGCTAGATGGTGATGCATGATTACAAAATATCAGCTGCTGAAACAGTTGTTTCGGCCATATCGGATGATAAGGAAGCTTGTTTCCTCATCAAAGAGATAAGTTGTCAAAGCACGCACTTTGGGTTAGTGCCTCTACTCTATACACTCACAAACACTCACTCAGGACCTTGCAAGTGGGARACAAGRTTTTTCTTCGTCCTTTCGCTCGGATAGCGTGTACAAGCGCCATCCTTGCGTTTTTTTTCGCTCCCTCCAACCTACACCCCAGTATTGTGGTCCAGTCACTCAGCATCCGTTGGGAYGGCCCAGTCGACCTACATACCAATCGCTCAGGTCCAGCARTTACCCCTCCTGRCCGCCTCATCGTGCAGCGGTGAGCATTGCCACGCCRCTTCAATACCCACYATGGACATTGGAGATGCCTCGTTCCTCACATCTYTTTGACAGTCATGTGTCACYCAACCGCTGGGTCCTCCGCAACCACAGCCAGTAKTCTCTGATCTCCTTCAATCTATCATTTACTGCCGCGTGCAAATATCAACTTATTGATCTATCAGTTTGTCCAAAGGAAACTCCGGGCTTAGTCTGCTCACAGGCGCTAATCAAGCGTTTCCTTTACAATCTCCAAGGCAGCGGGCTGCTCATCGAAAATGATTGTGGCTGAAGCGCTCTCTTCTTGRCTATATTTATTGAGGAAGTAAGGATATGTACTTGCGCCATTATCCCAGCCATCCTCATCAGCAAGCTGTATGTAGTCACGATATCGGCGATCCTGAGCAACCTACTTGAGGTGGTACATCCTCCCAATGACCTTTCACCGTGCTTTGCAAAAAGCGGTGACTAGAAAGGTACTGGAATCGGAATTCAAGGTCGCCAGAACAGGTATGATAGTGCCAGGAGAAACGAATGTGCCTCYAAGCGGTGCTGCATGAATGGCTCAGCACAAGGCGTTGTTGCAAGGTGGCTCCAGCAGCACTATTGCATTTGAAAGTTCAGCTGCATCATAGGTAGAACGGTTATTAAAACCAGAAAGGGAARACTAGGTGACTGTCCAGCACAGACAAAGCCCGTGTGTTTTGTTTGTGTCCATGTAGTACTACTGTACATACTATACAGAATAGCATTCATCAGCTACAATTTGTATTGAGCGGCATATCAGCCGAGTTCTCAAAAACGAGTGGTCGAAGGGGAAAAGTTCGAAARTACGACAAAAAGAAATGTCCACAATGTCCTTTTCGAGAGARRCCTAAGCCCGACGGACTTGGTCCAACGGTAGGTGTTAAGTTGTTCAAACCTGCGGGCTAAAATACACGGGYGGGGGCTCGACCACGGTATCTCTGCRCTTGTTCGTCCGCGATGATATCAATGTGCTAGATGTGCCAGTGYRMTCCGACATCTGAGCCATCGTGCTGCCCCGGGTACCGGCCGTCGAATGATTGAACAAYGAAATRAARGGCACGAGGGTCTCTTGAGAGTTGTRCGACTGTTGGCGAGACCTACGGCGACGAATGAACCAYAAGAGGCCAAGGAGAAGGAGAAGGCCCAGAAGACCCCCCAATATCCCGGTTGCAATGATAGCGCYAGATGKTGAGGGAGAAGRCGGCGGTAYMGAGSCTGGCGGAGAGGATGGATTTTTGAGCGTAGTACTATTGGTAATGAGGTCATCTCCCACAGACACCRACGCATYTCCGTTGATGACAATGTAGTCGAGCCAATAGTTTCCCGCAGATTGGAGAGCGATTTGCAATGTGTGCGACCCAGCGCTCAAATTTTGTGGTGACTGGTAAAATGTGACGTTGTATTGTCTGTTGTCGCCCAGCGTAGGTTGGAAAGCAAAGGGTAGATTTGAGTCGAGGATGTAGTGTGTGAGAGGAGCTAACCCGTCTTCCAAACTTGCTTCGGATACCGTGCCAAAAACGCTGATGTCGCAGCCTTCAAATATCGTCAAAATTCCGATTTAAGTAAATTAAAAGAGCAAAACGCGCCRTACCGATGAATGTTATCGTAGCGGTGGCGCCTGCTTGCTTTGCGTTGGATGTAGTTTGCATGAACTCGTTAGGTTCACCTCGATAGCCCTTCCAAACACYACTACTTTGCGTCAGTGAAGAATAGATAATCGCGGGGTCGCGATCATCAATATAGAGGGAGCGTGATGGGGACATCAATGACTGTTTCGGAGTGGATTTTGAGCACGGTTTGAGGAGRGAACAACGAGGGAGAGGAAGACGTCGACAAAAAACAGATGCGTTGACATAATATTTGGGTCTTATATGAATGCAAGGGTCGAGGTAATCCAAATGTCAAAGGGAGGGAGATGGATTGGGCAGTTCGGACTAGGAAAGTTCTTACGTATATGTTTAAATCCCTTTCCAGAGCTCTTAGCTCGGCCTCCCAGATGCTAGTTCTAGTGGTTGATTGGTCGGTTATAAACACGAAAGAGCTCCAGACCATGGTTAAACTCGAGAGGTTTTGAGCCAGCTCTAAGCAATGGTAAATCATAAATTCCAATCCTTGTCTTGAAGGCTGTTTCTATGCCAGCAATGCCGATGAAAAGAAAAAAGAGGTACAYCCGGCGTTTTCCATGCTTGCTACCGTCAATATGGCGACAGGAACAGGGGATCCRTGACAGAAGCGTATTTTCCAGCGTAGCTATCATGATCCTGAACGATGTCAAGTCTTACGACCGTAGGCCAATTCGGGCTTTCTTGGGATATTCATACCGCAGCCGGGTTGCTTTCGCTTTTTTTTGGTTAGTCATTTACTTACTATGGTGCTACTTTGCCCGGCCAGCAGAACCAGAGGGATTAACGCGCATTTTCCTAAGGAGTCCTTTGAGGACTACGGTGATGTGTTTCGGGAGGACCCAGACTTTTCTGCCATTTGAGTTATCCAGTCGTGAGCACAGAGACCCGAAATTGTGAGTGGACAACCTGACGAGTGAAGGAAAGGAAACTGGAAGGAAACTGTATCCGAGCAAGCGTGCGGAAAGTTGTTTGATTGGAGTTCCTGAATTTGTCCCAGGCTGTCCGGCCCAAAGTCCATCATGGCGGGGTTGCAAATGGATCCAGGAAAAATGTCCGGGCTTTCTTGTCCTCCAATTCAACCAAGCCCAGAAACACATATTTRTCGACTCAATCTCCCAAAAGGATAAGTCTACTTCCACGTTGCTGTTCTACGCATACGACCACGCCAAACCCTTCGCGACGCGCCTGTTCGTGGGCATCGAGAACCCAGAGCCTGCACGGAAGAGCTCTGTTGAACACTCTCCTGTCCGAGTATCTGAGMCGTTTGTCGTATTACACTCAGCATCCAAAATTCGCGCGAGGTCCCCAGGGTACCCACAAACATTTTTGCGTATTTCATCAGACCCGAAGGGCTCTGCTACTCCCCATTCATGTATAACAGTATGGGCCATACAGGGACATGTACCCTTGGGATTCTTACAAGAATCACCTGATGAACGAGCCAAAATATTTGAAATTATTAACTATCCAACCGATATTCCCTAGCGTCCCTCCTTCCCCTCTCTATATCCACACTCATCAAGATTGGCACAGCAAGCCAAATCATAAGTGTTAAAAAGAAAAACGAGTATCGAATATTCCCCGTCACATCCGAAATCAAGCCAACAATGAGCGGTCCCAAGAATGAACTCGACTTGTCCGTGATCGAGAACAAGCCGTACCTATGAAAGCGATTTCAGATCCAATACAGGAGAGGGAAGGAAGCTGTAAGACGGACCATCGWGCCTCTTCACCGGGGGGTAACAACTCGGCGTAAAACGCTCTTGCGTACCCTTGAAAGGCGCCGTAGACAGAACCAAAGAATACCGCAAGGCCAAACATCTCTCCGGGTGTTGTCAGTCCACCAAATTTTGCGCCAGTACCTTGTACCAGGAATCCTAGACACCCATAAGCAGGGATCAGAGAGGCCATGAGGACGAGAATGACGAGGATGGTGAGATTAGAGGCGGCAAAGCGCCGCTGGATTATTGGCCAGACGAGGGAGCCAAGGATCCCYGAGGTMGGAGTAAGGACACCGATAAGGACGAGGGAGGATGCGGGCATATGAAGCGAAGTCTTTGCGAAAAGCACAGCGGTGGAAGTTATKGTTGTAAACCCTATCCAGTYGGTGAACATGAGAGGGATCAGAAGTGGYRCTGAGAGCAAGARGCTTACCATCGGAGAGTAAAAACCAYGCAGCRAGGTATTTGAAAGTGTTCCGCAACTTGATAATCTCTCCCCATCTGAGCATGTTACCAAGCCGGATCCACGCCGCAGCTATTTCTTTCTTCAGATTCCACGTCTTCGCGTCTCCCGAGTCTACGTGTTCAACGTTCCCCGTCCATCCTTCATCATCTTCATTCATTCGTCCGACTTCGCTGCCGCTGGGCAGCCAAATAGCAGCAGGGATTGAAAATCCTGCCCACCAAACCCCACTCAGCCCAATCGCCAACCGCAGSGCAAACGTTGASCCTTCGAGCTTTGTYACAGGCACCAAAGCTACAATYAAAAGGAATATRCCCGCTGCATAACCCATGGCAATACCCAAGGACGATATTCTAGATGTGGCTCTGGACAATGTAGCATCGTACTTTCTCCTTGATTCCGCGGATGCGTGGCGAGCCGAAGTGGAGTCCCGTTGAAGCAACGGTGCTTCGGGGTTCTCATTCTCGACAGAATCGGGTGAGATAGTGGGATCGCGTTCGGATGTTTGGGTTGGGACTTGCTGTTCGGATTCATTGAGCATTTCTTCGCGGAGCTGMATGACCTCTGGCGACTCTTTGGCAAGAGAAGGGAGATAGGCATTCATTGCAACGATAGAAGCGCCGAAACTGACGTTCGCGAACATTGCGAGGAGGGCAGAGGCATACCATACTGGCGAGTTGGATGGCAGGAAGAAGAAAAGTGACGCGGAAATCGAGCCGAGAGCGGCGAAGAAGAGTAGGAGCTTTTTCCGGTGGGGTGCTGGTTGGTGGTTAGGCCGTGTATTCAATAGGGGCAGGTATATAACGTACGATGGTCGGCCAGTCCACCCATGGATATCACAGTCAATGCTTGTAGGGCGACAGAGATCGAGTAGACATAGAGACTGGATGAGTATCCAAGAACCTGTGAACACGAGACATCATGGCGAGGACACTACAAAGCGTACCTGAAACTCGCAGTATCTATCCAAACCCACCCAATCTTAACCTCACATCTCTCTTCAAAGTCTAGTATTGTTGCTGGACCTGTTGTGGTGTTGTTGTGTAGGGCAATGGGTCTGATGACTGAGCAAGGCTGTGTCCGCTCAGGGGCAAGGTACCCATTATCTCGCGCAAATTGCTCAAGACATATCGGCAGGAAGAGCGTCAGCGATACTATGACAAAGACTTCGCTGAAGAGTGACCGGTGAACACTGTGATTCGGATGACGCGGTCATGGGCGTACCTAGCAAAAGCATAACTTAACCAGCCGTACAGCTTCTTTTTGTAAGGTAGCATGTTACTCGTCTGTTGAGTCTAACACATGAGAGATGGTAAGCCCAAAGCTCAGGGTAGGGGTGGTGGTGGTGGTGGTGGTGGTGGAACAAAGTATCAAGACAGGCCCATTCAAAGATGTCCGTGGGACGTCTAACCTGAAACCATGATGCTATGATGTACCAACTTGATGCCAGCGCTAAAACAGCACCGTGACAATTTGGATTATACGTCCAATCATTATTCAAGCAACAGATATTGTAACAACAGTGCCGAGAACACGAATAAAGCGGGATATGGTGTTTTGGGTATGCCGRGGGAGTYTCAACAGYTACGATAGTGCACCACCGACTTGCTCAAGGAAAGCATCAATTTGATCCCCATCTTCCATCCCTACCTACACGTGCGTGATCAAGCTGAACGAAACGAGGAGGTCAAGATATTCGTGAAGAAACTTACTGCACCGGGGGTGTCTTCTGGCGTTAGCCTACGTTCATCAAACAAAAACTTGAATGTGCCTGCGATATCAAAGAGTACCACCAATATACCATTGCAGAGCCAGGAAAAACCTCAGTCGGCAAATTCRCAAGATACGTTRAGCTGCAGAAGTCACGAACCTGGTTCTTTTTCGAATCGTTTCTAGGTGAAAGATGGTTCGATTATCAGCTTCTGAACGTCGACGGTAGAAAAGGAAGCCACTCACCTCGACGGCGTCGAAGATCTTCGCGAATTTCATATTAGCTCGTACTTTCACTGTGATTTCTACGCATACCAATGCCAAGAAGTCGCGCCCACGGAAAGCGAAATCCATTAGTCCAAAGCGCGTTCTAGAGGATGATCATGGCATTACTCACCTCTGCCCTCAAAATTGATGGTCAAGTTGAGCTTTGGCTTCTCCTCAAGCTTCTCCTCCGGCTCCTGGGACTCGGCGTGTTCTTGAGGCTCCAGCGTCATAGCGTTCTTTGTGTAGTCCCCCCGAGCGCTGAGGAACGAAGAGATGGCGGTAACAGCAATAAATTGGTCAACGCGTCCACGTGATGGTCACCGCATAAATTGGCACACAGCATTTACATGAATTATAACGACAAGTACAGAAAGCAGGACGCGACAATAGATAAGCATTTTCGAAATATAGCGAGTCATGTATGGGAGATTATGCGCGCGGCAGGTCCTGCAAGGGAGCTTGACCGGGACGGCGCTGCAGGTTGATACGTCAAAAGAATGCTGACCCTTACGCAGACAACGTCCGTACCTGTAACCTGAACCTACAGATCGTGTGACCGCTCTTTCCTTTCACGTAAGAGGCCTAATGAGCAGGTTAAAGTGAGCGAAAGCAATTGGCCGTCAATCAGGGCAGAACTTACATCAACGACATCATATAGCCCATCGTAGCGATAGCTACAAACAGACTGTTACTGAGATGACCAGATAGATAACGACAAATCAGTTTACCCCCGAAGAGGCCCCCACTTTGAGCACTTGCTTCCACGGACAACTCGGACGGGGTGTCGCGTCTCGGTGTTCCTCTACAATGAAAAACAATTAGGGAGCGACGTATGACGTAACTGAACGGARCGTACCCGTAACTTGCGGTTGTCAGGATGATCAAAACTCTGGTCAAAGATCTGCGACTCCGACTGGGAGCCATACACGTTGTCAATGATAAGCATAGCAAAACGTGAACTTTATACGCACGCCCCCCCACCGATTGCCCTGCCCACCCGCACCCGTGTATAATCTATCAATATTTGAGCTAAGCTGACCAGAAAAGAAGAACCACCTGTAACTCACATGACGTCGCCCTCGTCAATGTCATCTTCATACCCGCCACTGACCACAACTGAAAACGCTCCTTCGCCTACAGTCCCGACGATACCTTGCATGGTTGCGCGATGAACCTTGGCATCACAACAAGCTTGGCTAAATCCAACAGTCAGTAAATAGATGCGTGGAGATGCGCCTAAATAACGCGTACCGAGTGGCAAAAATGTGCCCGACGGCATAAGAATCCGGGTGGCCAAAATGGTCACTCGCCGACACCTCGCTTGTCCCAAACGTCGACCTCGGGACTTGATTTGAATGTGGAGGCAAGTCTTTTGTGCTACTGGTCTGAGAGTGGTTGATTGGAGAATTTCCTCCGAGGACGCGATACATCCCAGCTTGATCCTGCTGCATAATTAGCGCGCGGCTGGRGTTGTGATGTGATCAAGTCAGTGCAACTATTCCTGGTTGGTGGGTCCAAATTACGCACAGTCTTTCCATGGCCATGTTGTATGTGGTTCGCGGTTAAAGGTTATAAGTCAAAGTGTGGGGGGTGGCGTCGTCAGTCAATGAGACAGTCAAAAGGAGTCAGCGCGTTCAACTTTGGATCCCGTGGAAACTAATTCTATATCGGGACTGGCATTGCCACACCCGGTCCTTGCATTTATAGCCTCCGACCCTCAGGGAAATGTACAAACTGCGCACAGAATATTCAGCCTCATTCTAGCACCCGAAGAAGCGTTGTAAGTAGAGGGCTCTGGAACCAAGGGAGATAATCACCGCCAAGTAYGTTAGATGGAGGAGGAGTACCAGATTATTCTTCCCCAGCCCTAGGGTKCACAATGCTCATCATACATAGAACGAATGGGCCTAAAATCATTTTGATTAGTAAATCGCTGGCTTTTCGGTCTCGTGAAGTGATACCAATCGGACGCTGTAAATATGGAGGCAAGCGCGCAAAAATCCACGAAACGTTCGGGTCTGTGAGAGAGGGCGTCTTAAGGCTTCYGYTGGTCTTCTATGTAGTAGATTGAGCAGTAGACCTGATCGTGGTACTTACTGACCGCTGATCATAGAATAAATCCGGGGGATATACATTTGGATCTATACACTTAGCTTAGATCCAGCGCTTGGACATGGGCTTTGCTGGGACGCGAGCAGTGGTAATCTGSGAGGGGGAGCGAATTATGTACTGTACGTACAGTACATACAGGGGCCCTTGAGAGGGCAATGAGCAGAGGCTGATGACAAACAGAGCACAACAACCTGATGACAACCATACTTATGTTAAACATGACATACTTATCTTTTTCCTGAACATATAATGGCGCGGACAAAGTCAACCAACACATTACAACCCAAAGATGTTGAACCCGCTCCTCACTCCTCAGCTTCGACCTCGAGATCACCTTCACCGGCCCAAGGCCCTCTAGAGGACAGTGATTCAACAAGCGAAAACCCGGCAGAGAACAGCTCCGTACCTCACTCCCGTGCGGGTTCCCTACACCCTGAGGTTGCCGACCCGGAAGCAATACCAGAGGACAGCGTTACCTGCCAATGGGATGACTGCGGTATCGTGTTTACCCATTTGCCAACTTTGATTGATCACATACACAATGGTGAGCGTTGAACAACTTTTGGATAGTGAATTGCCAAATAACGAGATTAAAATCATGTTGCAGAACACATTGGGGTACACAAGTCAAACTATACGTGCGAGTGGGCAACGTGTCAACGACGTGGRCTACCTCAGACTTCGAGGTTTGCTCTGATATCCCATATCCGGTCGCATACCGGCGAGAAACCCTTTACATGCCCTAAGCCCGGTAAGTTAGCTCCCTTACGTGTCGAGACTTCGAAAAAGAAGAATTAATTATTTTTACAACCTACCCTTTTATACCACGTTCTCCCAAGAATGTGACAAGTCGTTCACCCGCTCGGACGCCCTCGCTAAACACATGCGGTTACAACACAACATCGAACCACCCGCCCCCGGAAGAGGAGGGAACAGAAAGCGCAAAAGAGGGCCCGAGGACCCRTCGAGTTCCGCTGCGACCATGCAAGCCCAGGGTGGTAGCCAGCCTTCGGCTTACCCTCCAGCCTCGGGTGTCGCAGGACCGTCAGGGTTCAACACATTCAAAGTTGAACCACGCACTCCCTCCGAACTCATTGATGACCTCACTGGTATCAGTCAACGAGAAAGAGATTACTTCGGTGGTCTTGGTTACGCGAACGGCCGGCAACAACGAAGATCTCTAAGCCCGCATGAGCGTTTACCCCCATCAGCACCGTTCCCTCCCAGCAGTCATGGCCCAGAAAATTCCAATGGGAACGATGAAGGCGATGAAAATGCTTCTGGCGATTTGCTGCCAGAGTACCTCGCMCAGCATTTCGACCCTAAGACGGGTTTGGTGATGGGCAGGACACCAGCGATGGTCATGTACCTGCTCATGAAGGCAAAACAGCGTTATGCGTTGGAGCAGCATGATGCATTGATGGAGGAACTGGGGGCAACGAGGATGGAACTGAAAAAGGCCCAGGATGAGAAAGAGGGGGCGCTGAACGAAATCTTGATATCGTGTTTTGGGCAAGTCTTTCTCCTCTGAATTTATGCTACCCTTATTCACGTACACATACCACGCAGACACCAAGCAGAAAATCTCATACCTCCTATACAGCCAACACCTGGAGTACAGCCTGTTGAGATTCAGAATCCGCCCCCACCTCCCAGTGCCCCTGAGCTCAGTTATAGTCTATCTTCCACTTCAGCTCCCCCTTACGTGAACGGACATGGCCGATGATCTTGTGCTATCGTTCCTGAGTCATTTCTTGTTTGCATGTAGCCTCCTCTTACTGCGGTAGAACTTTCCTTACTTCTAGTTCCGTATCATAAACAGGTTCATTGGGCTTGCTTTGTGCTATTTTATGTCGGCCGAGCCCGCTAAACCGGCAACACTGTTCAATTTGTAAAAATGCTCAACTATTTGGGTGTCCTCCCTCGTCCATAAGTAGTGCCTCGTTTTGAGCTAGGTGTTTGATGCCATCAATGGCTTCAACCCCGCGATTATCACAAACAAAACAACATGGGCCTTCACACTTCTTGACCGAAATTTGCGGGTTCCCTCTCGTGAACTCGAAATAATTCGGCTCCAATGATGTGAACAACTCTCGATAGCTCGGCGGGAAGCACTACAAAGTATATGAGAATGTTCTAGTTCGATTCCGCCCCAACTCTGAGTCTAGGAATCAATCTCAYCTTCTGGTTCCAGATACAAATATCCCGTGATTATTTTGGGGAAGTTACAACCGAGCAGATCGATGCCGCTGGAAGCAAGATCAGAAACTCTGGTAAGTCCATCAAAGCCACCCCCTCGAAGCTATTTGTCYAAATCGAGAAGCCGAATAYACATAAAAAGCCTTCGGGCGTCCTGCAATGCGCAACACGATGAAGACAGATATARCCGGTAGCCTGGATAGATCATCGCGGAACCGAGATTAAWCACCCCTTTCTCGCCACCTATACTTTCTCGATGATTCTTTGCAGTTCCTTTACACGCCCAGGACATGYGCCGAGAAGCGATTATGGTCGCGACCTTGTGGAGYCAAGACATCSAGGCAGCGCCCAGCCATGGTAGAAAGTGGGATTCAGTTTGGCCCAAAACGGTGAGCGACCGCTTAGGTCCAGGTACTGGGTCATGATCCCAGTCAATATAAACAGTCGCCTAGGCCCAAGGGTTTGGATCTGCGGGTTTTATGCTCTCAGAACAAGTCAACAGATGACCTCAATAAGTAGATTGGCCTGTGTCAAGTAGTCAGGTCCGCTGGGGGCCAAGTGGGATCCCCTTGGGCGCCATCAGCGGGCTCGAGGGTGTGTCCACAGGGGGGCGTTGCAGAGCCCTGGTGGCTGCTCCCAATACCTCGATGGGCATAGATGGACGCCGGCTATCTCGAGTGTCGTACGGTGATAGTCTTTTTGTGATCCTCGATGAAACACTAGGCCAGTGCAAGTGGGACTTGCGGTGAGACACTTGTCGTTAAGGAATTTTGCTCGTGATACAGGCCTTCATCGAATGATACCAATGGAATAGCCCTCTGCCCGAAGAAGATCGGAAATATTAGCCGGACGCGAGGTTTTTGTCTTCGCTCCGGTAGCCATCTGATTCATGAATTGGTCCCGACCCAACACTTGCTTGGAATTTATGATCCTTGCCGCCCGCACTGCGAGCGTGATTGATATTGATACAGATAACTTCTTCTCTCGGCTATCTCAACGTCCCATATAGCCATCACGGGACCCAGACCTCTCCCGGAAACTGCCTGCGAAGAAACAGCCAGGGTGTATTTCGAGGGCTTGGCTCCCTTGACCACAATGGCTCCATCTATGGGCGTTGCTTTACGAAATGCTCGTCCATGTTCCTAGATCGTGAGATGTGGGGCAGAGAGAAAAATAACGTGTGATATGGTCACTTTTGATGGCTAGACAGGTCATTGATTACTTCATGTCCGTCGCGATGAATTCTCCAAGGAGATACAAATGGGTGAACAGGACCTGAATTATAGGTTTTGTGGTTGTAACAAGAATGTGCTCTCTTGGAGGCGATGCCCCGTCCAGGTAAAACGGTATGCACAGGGGTGGTTGGAGAAGCAGCCAAATGGAGACAGAAGAAACAGAGCTTCATTACGAATGATGGACGTCACGTCAAAAGCGAACTACTTTTCTTCCTGTTCACTGTTTGCAAACCCTCAAGCCATTCAGAAGCGTAGGTGAGCTCCAAGTCGTTTTGCCAAAATGCATATGGCCAGGTAGGTGAAGTGCTGGACAATGCAAATGTAGGGCTGGCAATGACAAAAGAGGTGGCTATGAATATAGGGGGCGGTGGCATCAATTCCCTGAGAAACAATGTCTTTGTGTTGTTGGACCCATGCAGACGATGCAGCAGGTGCCTGGCCATGGACATCAAATCATCCGGTATCTTAGGGCCATTCGAATTATCTTTGACTCATGGATTCTGGATCGAGGAGATGGGCAAAAAACTCCGCACAACTGCAATACGGAACGTTGGGCTAGCGAATCAGATAAGCGGTATTGCACATGCTATGCACTCGGCTGATGAACGGAGAAACGCACCCGCAGTCCGCTTGGGGCTGTTGAGGGAAATCAGCTCTCGTAAGGATGGAGATGTGAGGCGTGAATCCACGACGTTAGCGCAATATCCTCTTCCCCGAACACCTCGTTTAGAACAAGAACAGCAAATTCACCAATAGTGGCAATCCCTTTCACATACCGCTGTGATATACTTTTGTTTCTAATCTGAGACTCGGAACGTAAGTCATAACGCCCACCCGAGCGCTTCCGATCATGCCGGTCGGAGGTGCCCTGCCAGATCAATTAGCATTTCATATTACTGCGGTGTAGTATTCACAATGCTTGTTGTTTACCAGAGACCATTTATTCCCTTAATTTTCTGCCATGTCTCCAGTAAGCCATCTTCTTGTGGTCGAGTGGTGCACAGGAAATTCCGGTATTTATCGAAGTTCCTCTGATACCGCAGAAGATAAAAACGTAGCAGCTTCTATCGGCGCGGCCTCCGCTGCCAGTGGTCTGTGGCACTGTTCTATTTTTATACTCCGGAGTGGTCGTTCTCCAAACTCTTGGATTCTGTGCGCTTAATTGATGTGGATTCTGGTGTATTATTCCGCTGCTGCTCCGCCCCCTCCATTTGATGATGAGAACTGGGGATACCGCACAGATTACGCCCACAAGGAAACACCACTACATGCCAGACCGAACGGGAATTATCTCAGATCGCCAAGGTTGACCATTTACGGGTTTGGGCATTGGAAAGGTATATAACGAGCAACAGGTCAGCCCAAGACGCAAGTAACACAACGATACAGTCATGGAAACACCCGTCAACACACACAATATTCAAGGAGACATCCTGTGAGTGCATGTTAGTRCCCCAGCCTCCATGAGCCCTGTCTGACGCCTTTATAGCGCTGGAGGACTCCCGAAGAAGACTGAGACCTTTATCCTCTTCCAAATCACCGATGGCAAGAAGTTTGTCAAGGATCTTGTGAAGCTGGCACCCTTGATCAAGACAGTTGAGCAAATCCTCCAAGACAGGGAAGCCATTGCCAAGCACAAGAAAGAGAAGAAGCATGGACTAATCAAAATGGTCGGCGTGAATATTGCTCTCTCGTATACCGGTCTACATGCAGTTAGTGCAGCTCTGCCCTCTTGCCTGTCAGGTAACAGTTGGCTAACTATGTGCTAGATGGGCGTTCCAGATGAAAAGCTCCTTAATACTGCTCTTATGACGTCGGAAACGGATCTTCTTTTCAAGAACGGGGCATTGGCAGATGCTCATAACCTTAACGACCCCCTGGTGGGAGGAGACCCTAACCACCCTGACTGGGAGCCCGAGTTCCTGGGACAGGTTGATGGTGTCATTCTAATCGCTGGAGATTGCCACGACACCGTCAAGGAGAAGGTGCAACAAGTGAAACACATATTCGACCATGGTCACAACCATTCGTCAATTCGGATCGTCAAATCCCTTGTCGGCGACGTAAGGCCTAGAGAAGAGGATGGCCATGAACAGTGCGTTTTTACTTTTCCACCTTTTCGAAGTCTTTCCTGAGTTGTGTGGGATATAGTTTTGGTTTTTTGGATGGTATTTCCAACCCCTTAATTGCGGGATTCGACCCTGTTGTACCGGGCCCTGCTCCAATCGATGCCAGCAACATCCTCACGGGCCGTGCGCCCGGCACCACTCCGGACTGGACTACCGATGGCAGTCTCCTCGCCTTCAGATACCTCTTCCAGAAAGTTCCCGAATTCAACACTTTCCTCAGGCAAAACGCTTTGAAGAAGGATCCTGTGACAGGCAAGGATATGCCGGTTGACGAAGGTAGTGAGCTCCTTGGTGCAAGGCTTATTGGTCGCTGGAAGAGCGGTTAGAACCTTTTATTCGCAAAAACCACCAGATACTGAATGGTCACGCTCAGGTGCACCAACTGTCGTAACCCCCAACCATGATGACAAGGCATTGGCCAACGACCCCAACCGGTAATGAATACCTCCCTTGGCTGTAGCGTGTCTGACTTTTGTTTCAGTGTCAATGACTTCGACTACTCGGGCTTGCTCCATGACGCCAAAGAGTGTCCGTGGGCTGCCCACCTCCGTCGGACAAACCCAAGGGCTGATTTAACCGACCCCGCTCGTGCTGGAGCTAATGCAATCGATAACCGTAGGATCATCAGGCGTGGCATACCTTTTGGGCCAGAATTGACTCCGGATGAAATTCACTCTCATAAAACCAAACATGATCGTGGATTGCTTTTCGCCTGTTACCAAGCTAGCATCCAGGACGCTTTCAGATTCATTCAAATAAGTATGTACTATGTTGGCCAGATTCTTTCTCATCGATGCTGACGTGAAATCCTAGGTTGGTCCAATAACGCCAAGTTCCCATTTGTTCTCCCCCAGGACCAGACCAACCCGCCAACCACTATCCCTGGGTACGTAATGAGAAATCGTGCTTATGGTATCGCTGACCCTGGTATTCCCAGGCTTGACCCACTTATCGGTGAGGCTGCTGGGTTTGGAACGCGGGAGATGACTGGCTACGACCCGACTACTGCAAATGACGCTGGGCAGAAGCCATTGGACATGCCCAACTTCATTATCCCACGAGGTGGAGGGTACTTCTTCTCGCCGTCATTGAAGACCTTGAAAGAGTTCGAGAGTCTTGTAGCCCCTGCTAGTACTGCGTAGAAGAAATCGGTCCCTTCGCTTATTCTTTATTGATTTTTATGTATTTYTACATAAACTGGACATTTATTCTTCAATTCAACACATCAATTTACCTGGATGGTCGGAGCACTTGGAAGTCTCCGACACAACGTTAGGCAACAAAAATACAATAATCAATGAACTTGCTGGACCCTCAAGTGCAGCCGAACTCTCCTCATTTGGTATCCTATTGTTTGGCTGCGTGGACCACCGGAAGGCCGCGTGCATCAGATTATGTCGGAGAAACAGCGCCGGGATGCTTCGATAACGATGGGAAGGCTTGCCCGGAGAATACAAGAGGAGAGACGAGACATTTCACCTTCTATTYGGACCATTTGTACAAACCATTTCTCCTTTCCGCAGATAGTCTTCTTCTACGTGCCATAGTGTATMCACTATGACACCCATACTTGCTCCACCGAAGTCCAGCTTTGTGTCGTGGGCTTCCGMCACGCAATTTTATATATGTGATCTTATCGCTGCACTCGTTTGCGTTATAGGCTCACCACCACCCATTTAAGGGTTGAACAAGTTGATCTGTTACATTTTGGGTACCTATGTCTCTATTCACTGCAGTCTACATAATATCCTATCAAATCGAGAGWATCTTGTGCAGACGGAGTGCTCTCATACGGCGGACGTTGTGATAGAATCTCCCACTTACGGATACGAGGAAGAAGTTGGAGCTTGTGCCGAAATTCGAAACCTTAACCTCACGAGCGCCGCGCTGCGGACGGAATTCGAGAGGCGCACCACATTCCTGGCTCGTTAATATAAAGCAAGGGAGTGCAGTCTCTAGTGGACACCATCTCTGGCCATGACATCCACCGATGAATTCGAAGTCAACCTGAGAGACGAGGTATTCCCAGTGCAGCAGCTCGGAATCACGGCCAATCCTGACTCTGTTCGTAGAAATTTTTTCCGATCTTTGATAAGCTGCCACATGACAACGACTATGATATGGAGTTCTATGCCTCGGGGTATGATGGAGTCCTCCGACCGCAATGTCACTGGTGCTTCCTAGTGGAGGTGGTCGAGGACCTTGGTTGGCTCAGGCCAGCGTACAGAGTCAAAGACCTAGCGGGGAGGCCACTTATAGTCGCGTTTCATACCAAGGACAGGTCTCCCGCGATTTATCGCGAATGTCGTATTGGTGATACGATGGCCATCATGTATGCAAACAGTCATTGGTTCGTGGACGGCAATGTTGGAATCCGCGTGGAGGCCGACGAGGCCGTCAAGGTATTTGAGTTCCAGCCACCTTTATTTTACTCTGAAATCTTCGTTTAGCTTTTTCATTGCRGTCTCACCACTTTTGTTAGCGTCGGCGATGTAATGCATGCCATGCATTCCGGCGAGATCCCCAAGTGCAGAGTTTGCGATAATCCTGGGACATATCGGTGTGCAAGATGTACAATGAAGTATTGCTCAAAGGTGAGTCTTCTATCCTATGTACTAGCTGCAGCCTTGGGACGAGATTGATTRAACTATTGAATYCGCAGGAGTGTCAACTGGCAGATTGGAAGCCAAAGCACAAGGTAGAATGTTGCGTTGGTCAGCAAATTGTCCAGTGGAGGTCTTTTAACTGGAGTAAATTTGACAAGTGGAGAGAGCTTAGGSAGTGATAGCTATCATATTCCGTGTATTGTGTTCGTTGTTGAAATCGAATTGGTGGGAGCAATGYAATGCTGACAAARAGAAMAATGTTAATGAGTTGTCAGAAGGTATTYCACAAGTAAGGTATCCGGTTATGACGGGGTTATTGAAGCTGGACCGTAGAAACCGGATAGTTTAAAATTTTGRAGAACATCATGATGCTCCAAACATAGATGGCATGCACTCGGAATCYGCTCCTAATACGGCGATGCAAAGAAGTGGCAGTACACTAACTCCTTTTAGCTTAGCTACATGTGGTGGGAACGGAAGGACATAAATGACGGTTAAGACATTTGGTTTCAGTCAAGGGGAAACTGCCCGTTCGCTTGATGGAGAATCACGACGATACATTGTTGGCCCGCTCTGAACATGTGCTAGATGAAAAAGCGCAGCGGATCAACGATGTGGATAACACAATGTATTAAAACGGGAGTCTGTGACAAGAAGCTGGGCCCCAAGGACCATCTACGAGATCTGTCTAAAGGGCAATTATATAGGCTAAATGATACATAAGAAAGGAAAGACATGAAAGAAAAAGAAAAAGATMGAAAACAAGCGATACCACRCCTCGTCGTCAAGTTTCACTAGCACACCGCTTTTTTCTGGCAGCATCCCTTTCGAGCACAACCTTCATTGCCTTATCCCATATATCATCCTTTCCATCTGGAGTATATGTCCAATCTTTGACAACTTCCTCGTAGGGGTGAACCACCACAAGCCCGTTGTGTCGAAACTCGTCCCTCAGCTCCTCAGTCGTGCCAATCACCACTCGGCGGTCGATCTCGCCAGTGATATATTTCTTCAACTCTTCATTCTCAGAGAAAAAGTTCTCCAAAGTCGTCGCAGCGTTCCGCGTGGACATCAGCGCAAGACAGACACTGAGGTTCCTGGGAAACTTCGGTATGAGGTTGGCGATGGTATCGAGAGAAGAGGTAATGCCGAGATCAAAGGAGAGGTGTGTGAGATGAATGAGGTCGTGAAAACCGGCCCATGACCAGGTATCAAAGAGCTCGGAGCCCTGGTAGATGTCGAGGTGGGAAAGGTTTTGGATGACAGGTAAGGTGAAATCTGGGTCGGGCGTGCCCAAGAAATCTTGTAGAATAATCGAGAGTCGACGAAGCTGGGATGCTTCGTTCGTGATGAATTGCCGGAGCTCCTGTGGATAAGGAGGGGCTTTGGAAGAAATATCATTGTCGGCGGCGTTGGGATTCTGCGAAGGTTCGCTCCATGACGCAAGACTCCTAACATTCTTGCATTTGGATAAAATTTTAGCGACTTGGTCGATGTTGATGCCGTAGGCGAAGCACAAGATTCGGACATGTTGCGAAAAAAATTCGGGCCTTGTGGATGAGGATTCAAGCGTGCGTATAAAGGAATCGGCTTGAGAAGGGTATTCTATTTTGACATGGCGATAGAGTAAGGGATCAACCCTAATTGTCAGAAAAATGAGTCATGAAATTGAAGAATGGASGGAAAGAAAAAGGGATGGACTCACCATGTTCGTACTTCTTTCGTCAAYCCAACGAGTTCCTTCGCCAACTTCTGGTCATGGTATGCGGCGCACTCGATAATYGTGCGCTCAATGTCATAAGGGAGATCAACAGGGAAGGGTCTAATRGTTTTGTCGGGCATTCTGTCACCGGTGCTCTCGTGCTCGAAGAGAAGAAGCTCCAGTCGGCAAAAAAAAGAATTGGAGAAGCTTGGGGGGGAGTGTAGGTGACGTAGAATTACTGCCGTTGAATTGAGTCCAAGCGTTATATGARCCTCGGAATCCCCACTGATACTGCTGGGAAGTGGATGAGGCCCACATGTCAACCTGGAATTATGCTAGCATTGTGGAAAGATATTTTGGGCGCCCTATGGCCTTCGACTCGTACGTCCGCAACACCGACACTTGGACTTGTCCCACACCATCGATCCGCGGTTGGTGACATTACGGGAYATTCCACGGATCACCCGGGGAGTCACCAAGCATTTCTTAGATTTGCGGATGTGTTTTGAGGTTGAGGGGTAGTGGATACTTAAAGGCGATGAAAGCTGGGGGTGAGGTATGGGCAGTGAAATTTACTGTGGTTCCAGGTCATGCTGCATTCGGTAGCAGGTCGGAACCCACAGGTATAGCCATCATACGGTTGTCTGACAGTCGGCGTCATCGATAAGTCATGTTAGGTTACAAGTTGATGRGCTATCCCCATATAAGCGTGCCTCGAGCTCCCTCGAGTCGGTCGCATAGACCCGGGATATACCGTGCATGAGGGTTTCTCGCCATTAGCCGACGCTTGGCTAGATAGGACCATATTAGTACTAGGTAATGATCGAGGTCGATAGCATTGTCTAGGACCCACCGCTTCATCCCGCGCCTCATCTGTTCGTCAGCGACGTCATCCGGGKTTTGGCGTACACCTCTCATTGGTCTTGATAGGCCCTAGAAGATGAAATCACCGAGGGAAAGTTCCGGGGATCTCATCCGACCAGAATCATCATGCTATTCCGCGCTATGAACCAGAACATCGCATCTCTTTTTGTTATGTTCTGGCCCCAGTGTTTATATGTCACTTAAGGTCAAAGTGACCAGATCCTTTATGATGCTGTTTTGAGCAGCCGCAACTCAGCCTCCTGTGTAATGGTAGGGAGCTGGAACTCAGTAGCGGTGGAGTGGCCTCTGTCGGGTGGGAAGTCATATCTGTTACTCATATATTCATGAAGGACGGGGGCATCAGGCTGAGTCTTGGGAGTCGGGCGGAAAACCTCAAGTTATATCTKATAATTCATGACAAAAAGATTACAATTATTGAAGCAGTGTTAGATAACATTGGGCCTCTTTCCACTGATTCTATTCATCTTCCTCACCAAGGTCAGACTACGAAGTCCAGGGAAAAGAAAAGAATCACCTGATGGTGAATCCGATAGAGCTTCATAAATCTAGGAACGAAACATGATTTGGGGATCCTTCAAGTATTAGAACACGACGCTGATATATGACTGAGTGGTATTGGCATTCTTGGGGTTAGCATTGTAGCCGGGAAATGTCTGTCACCCGAGTCTGGGCGACCCAGAAGGCATGGCCRGCATTGATATTACGGAATGATTCATTGAGACCTAGAGTTRAATAGAGAATAAGCGAAATAAAAATAGGACTTACGAGAAGGGCCTCCAGCACTATGAACGAAAGTCTGCTCTGCATAGAATTGAAGAAGGAAAACGGGCTTGCGGTAAGTACCTATGGTATGGAAATTTCTTCCAAAGGAGTTCTTGCATGACTCATAGAGCACACGAGCCACGCATTCCTCTTGCATCCGCGTGACGCAGTTAAGGCAGTGAAGTATGTTCACAGCTGGAAGTGGTCAAGCAAAGGATAAGGAGAGGGGAGGAGAGATCCTACATTATCCTCATTGAAATGATATGCTAGAGGTCTGGTGAGAGATGAAGCAGGATGTTTGCCGCATAGGACGTTAGTAAGAGCGGCGCCGACACGAACAGCAATAGCTGGAGTTCAGTATTAAAATATCCGTTGGAAGAGGGGAGGGGCGGTACACACAGTTGGCTAGACTGTAGCGAAGGTGTCACTGCAGGTACCGGAAATCATCCTCTTCTTGGGAGCAGGCTCCAGAGAGGGAACGAGTCTGAGCTTCTTCACGAGAGCTTGGATGTTACGAGGGTTCCTTCCTGTGTTTCTCCTCAAGGGGAGCTTTGCGCTTCCAACGTTCACCACGAACACCTGCAGACAAAGACAGATCCCAGTCACTGAGTGAATAAACTAGTCCATTTTTATGTGGACCAAGGGTAGTTTTCTGAGCATTTTTCATTGAATCACGACTCAACCCGTTCCAAGGATCAGGGAAAGGATAATTAAAATTGGGCACAAAAGGGGCAGCTGGGTGCAAATGTGCGATTATGTAGAGCGAAATACGACGAGTGACTTGTTGGACCTTGGATCAGGCTCCTACCAGGACTAGCTGCGCTGTGTGACTCACGTGACACCAAGGCTGTTTGTGCAACAAACACAAGGACGATACCCAACCTTTACTACACCATGCATAACACAAAGAAACGCAAGCATCGTGCCGATGACCCCCATAGCCGAAGAGATCACCACGCTCGTTATTCAGAAGCCAGTTACTCTTCCAGGACACAACAACCCAACTTGGACTTGTTCATACAGGCCCACGAAGCGGATCTACGGAGGGGACCGCAGGCCCGAGAATTTGCAAGGTCATTAGAGGTGGTGGAATATACCGACACTACAGACCCACATCAGCCGAAAACGAAGCAGAGAATTGGCAGCGCTCTGATACAATGGGTCGGCGGATCCGCTCCGAGTGTTAACTCTTTCGCTGAGGAGGAAGAGATCATCAGTCTTGGCTCCTCAAAGACCGCAAAGCCCAAGCACCCCGACGAAAGTGAGTCGGGTGTATGGGTGGATAGGTGGGTCAMTTTGTAGGATACCTCCTCAGAGTCTTGTATCAGGAAGATCACATACTCCCTAACCCTGACTTCACATTCGTGTTGTGATTACTTGTTGAAAGTCAATTTAGTTTCTTTGTCCCTTTATCCCCGAGCCAAAACTAATTAACACCCTTTTAGATATGACGCCCGTCTCTTACTCGATGCCTTACCCGAGTTTGCTTCTCTGTCTGGTCCATCARCACTAGACTCTCCTTCTCGATGGTCGGATCTCCCCTCAGACACAGAAGATACCTTTTTYTTCACACCCGGAGAGGCTGAGGACTACAGGAATGACAAGCGTCGGCGGCTCCTTGACCAAGCACACGAAGAACGAGTCAAAGCGCGGTTAGAACAAGATGGAGAAACCGCCMGAGATGCGATTGACGAGGATCCTTGGGGCGCAAGTGACGAAGAGGTGAGAGATCGACCGCTTGAATTCTTATCTCCGCTTCCACTTAACAACTTCTTCATCAGCCTGATGACGCTCAAAAAGAACTCATGCGTAGAACAGCAGTCCATGTTCTATCCTCTCCCAGTCCAGCTCAGCTCGAGATGCGAATCCTTGCGAACCACGGAGCGGATAAGCGATTCGCCTTCCTCAGAGGTCGATGGAATAGGTCTTGGCGACTCATCAAGGCCAAGGCAAGAGTTGAAAAGGAAGAAAAGGAGATGAAGRAGAAGGGAAAACAGCGCCAAGGTCTTGGGTTACTCGCTGGATATGATTCTGATTCTGGAGAAGGTTCCGATCGTAACGAAACCCCTGCAGAGGGAGGACACGAAGGTAACGAGCAAGATGATGAGGCAAAGAAAGAGTTTCGGAGACTGAAGGCGAAGGAATGGGCAAGACAGCGACGACTTGCTACGACAGAAAGTGTTTCATGATTAGTCAAGAACAAATATTACAGGGCACGTGTATCTATGGCCAAAATATTTAGCTGGAAGATATAGAAATGAAGGGTATRAGAGAGTGGTAGGGAACGGCCTCAGTAATCCTTGTCACCGAGGTTCGAGTACAGGTCCCCCTCTGAACCTTCACAGGACCTACCCTCATGGATTTCACACGTTCGCCAGAATCCAAATAGCTGGGCAAGTTTTGCGTATAGCGCCGATGCAAGTCCAGAGATCAGCAAGAATATGCGAATGAAGGGGACAAGGAAAGGAAGTAGCAAGGTCATAAGTTCCTGTCCGTGGAACTCGATCAGGACCCATACATAACAGTAGTTCAAGCCGACGTACGTCAGGATGATAAAAATCTTCCTGCATAGCAATATAATATAGGCCGTCCTCCTCTTTTCTCAGCGTCAGCCGTACACAAAGCCTACGATATTCATTGAAACAAGAAACCAGAGAAAGTCAAAATGGACCTACCGTGCTGGCTTTGGTTCAATTGGTAGAAAAAAGAGCTTGAAGCACTGCACAATATCCAAGAACAGATAATTGTGCTCTGGATCCCAAACTAAAGTCCTACTTCAGATGGGATTCCTAATTATTGCATGGGAGGGCGGCGCTCACCAACACTGTTCAGCCTGAGCTGAATATGAGGGCTTAGGACCCGATACCACCTACCAATATCCGGGTCAGCAGGAAAGTRACGCAATGAGACTAAGCAAAAGCTCACTGGTATATCCCTAACACTGTTGCTCGCGAATCACCTTTACTCTCGACTGCGCATAAGGGATGTCGGAATGCAATGTCGGGGGTCATGTACGCTTCTACCACGTGCTTCTGAGCATCTGGAGACGACGTCGCGGTCAATTGTAGGACGACCTGTGCTATCTCTTCTGCTGGGTTTTCCATATAGATAATGGGTTACTACGGAGACAAGAAGCGGTTAGATGTGAGATAAGATGGGGGCCAGTAAGTTGGCGAGTAAGCGCAGTCCTCCTAAACGAGCTTTCAGGTACTAATGACTTGGGCTGTTGAGRGTATGCGGCCTACGCAAGTTGTATAGTGAGCGCTGCGTGCGGCCAATGGCATTATCGACCACGGTCGACCCGGGGCCCGTGACTGGCCGAGGTATGATGAGTTGATGACAAAGCCGGTCGAGTAGTATTTGGCGCCGAGCGGATCCAACAAATTTATAAACGGTATAGGCGCTAATTAATCCCCCCAAGCGAAGGCGGACAACATCTGAGTGCTAGAATACGGTGCTGCTRTAGTACCATCCTATTCAATCGAGAAAATGCGCAGCAACAGGGATCTTCACACCCAAGCTCCACAGTCATCACCGTTTATACTGCTACATCGGAACCCCACATCTCCGTTCGGGCCGTCGCACAYTCGATACCCAGGCCCTTCCTCAAAACGAAGACCAGCCCTTCAGGAACTCCGAGAGAACTCGTCCCCASTACCTGTCCCTCTGGCACCCTCCTCAATGCCGGGCGATCCATGACGCCTACCACACCCAMCCTCCCGGCGGTTCTCRTGGGACTTCAATACTTCAACAGTTCCCTTTAACCACACCTGCTTTCTCAGGTCGAAATCCCTTAAAGAATACCAATCTATTAATAACCCTGCTAGGCACAGAACACCCCAGAAGGTACCCCATGCATGGGACAAAAACATCATTCTGGAAAACTGAAGTACCACYTTTCTCTCGTCATGGCTGTTCATCAAACTCCTCAATCCGTGGTTTTATTTCCCAAGCAACGGTCATGTGAATTGGGGCAGAGTAACGAGTCCTATAAGTTTATTGGATCTTCTGCCATGACCTGGAGTAAAGAACAAGCTCTGTGGTAATTCACATACTCGAATGGACCAAGCTGATCACCAGATACACGGCCTGTACAAAGGTAACTAACGATCTTGCGAAAAAGATGTGTGAGTGTTGTCCAAGTGGAGTTCCGCTACCGCCAATGGGTGGAAGTCATGCCAGAAAAAAGGAACAAGCCGGGAACCGAATAGGTGAGGTGTAATTTTCTCCCTTGTGATACCTTGTCTCAAGGGGTCGTGTCTGATATATCGACTCTGGCGTCACACATCCGTCTCCCTTCATTACGTCTAGGGTCAAGTGGCGTGAGGCGCGTTCTGGGCACACCAACATTATATATGCCTTCTCGTCGAAAGCTGTGTTTTCACATCGCAAGGCTGAGATTCGGTGTGCCGAACCTCCAGAAAATGGAAATCTCCATGGGTAATGCCAGATGGTGGTCCCACCCTTGTCGTATTTAAGGAATGTTGAACTGGGTAGTAAGACCAAGAAGCCATTCACAAGATGTGGTTCTCGCCGCTACTCCTGTTGTTCCCTTTGGCCGTTAATGCGCAACGCTTCGTGCGCTTCATCTCGACAGACGGTAAAGAATATACTGGTGATGCCATTCTGCCGAGAGGTACCACCGATGCCTCCAAGATCACAAGTGCCCATGTCATCACCGGTGATATCCTTGGCGACTTCAAAATCACGAACCAAGTGAAGGTACTGTCGATCGGTGCCTAATATTTATGATGTCAAGAGCATTGACATAGGCCATCTTTGCAGGCAGTCAAGAAATTGCTTGCGCCCATTGCCGCYGAGAGAATCCGGACAGTCCGCTGTGTTGGGTTCAACTACGCAGCACATGACCAAGAGGTGAGCAGGGTCCTGGCAAAAAGCATAAGCRCGGTGCTAAAATAGACAAAGGCGAACATTACCATCCCAGATTTCCCTATTCTTTTCTATAAGCCCTTCACTGCCCTCAACACTCCCAGTGATGATATCCCCGTCACCGCTGGATACCAAACCCAGGGCAATTTCACCTCAACGATGGACTATGAGACCGAGCTGGTCGTTGTCATTAAGAAGAAAGCTTTCAACATCAGCGAGGATGAAGCACTCGACCACGTCCTAGGATACAGCGTTGGTCATGATGTGTCTCACCGTGGCTGGCAAATCGACCGTGGTGGACAACCCGAGCCTCAATTCTCCATGGGTAAAGGTGCTGACGGCTGGGCACCATGGGGTCCCGCCCTCGTATCCACCAACATCATCAAGGATCCACAAACACTTAACATCTGGACCAAGGTCAACGGCGTGGTCAAGCAGAATGAAACAACGGCCAACATGATCTTCGGCGTCAAGCAACTTGTATCGTTCTTCTCTATGGGCATCACCCTCCTTCCAGGCGACGTTATCTTCACTGGAACGTAAGTCACTGAATGTGAAGGCACACGCATCCTTGTACTTACCGTTGCCCTATAGTCCAGCTGGTGTCCAACTCGGGAACCCGAATCCTGTTTGGTTGGTGGATGGCGACGTTGTCGAGGTGGGATTGGAGAACGTCGGCACTTGCACGAACAAGATCACCTACACGTAATAGAAATTCCAGATGTGACTCTTTATCAGAGACAAAGTGGACGATACCTGCTCTATTTATGCACTTTCCAGGAGAAACTAAGCTTCTGTGATTGTATGTCAAGAACGCCATCAGAGTTCTTGTTTCTACGTGTCCGAGCATAAGGTTATTTCTGATGACAACGTATTTTCCTTTGCTGTCGTGGCCAGGTTACGTTTCCGAAGCCCCTGAGACTCGTTCTAGGCCAGGGCTTTTGATGCGTATTTGATTGAAAGGGGATTACTTGCCCACGTCCTAGCTAAAGGTGGCAAGATCGATAGCTGGCAAAGTTGAAGGTCCGATGCTAATCCTAGCAGCTAGCTCCTTGATGTTTGGATTCCACGGCTGGTCTTGAACGAGCAAGCGAAAAATAAGTATCGAAATCTACGGCCTCGAGGTTTAACCACGGCCCCCTTGCTATGGAGACCTTCTTGTTTCTTACGACGCCGAATCCTAACACGCGGGGATTCTTTGTCCTGAACCCTCCGTTACTCATGGTGGACCGATATATAAACCTCCCAAACTGATCATTGCCTCCTAGTCCGTTTGTCATGGAATTCCCTATCAGATGACATCTGTCGAGCAGAGATCCATAATATCCGCCACATACTGTACTGTAACTATTGTGGTTCAGTGCCTCCGATGGAATGGCTAGAAGCGAGTCCTAGACGGCGCTTTGTTGCGATGATGACTCCCTATGAATAAATAATTAACTGGTAGGCAATTTCGACGGCGGTGCACATCCTTGATAGTTTGTTTTGGATAAGTTCAAATGCATGCTTCAAGGTGGGAACGGCAATTGCTAAAATATGTACTATCATGGAGCCCGCGGAAGGATGTGTTCATTTAGACAAATTTTCCTAGCTGTTCGAAAATGTTCTGACAGTCCGAATCAGATGTGGACACTCGAAGTTCGAAAGTGTTTGAAATACTCCGGTGCTGTGTATATGTTTCTCTGTTGTCTGCCTGTGTGTTAAAAACTGTGGGTCTCGTTCCATGAAAACAGCCTGGGAGGTATCTCGACCATATATCCATTTCCTCACACTCTCCCCGTTTACTATCGCTAGCAAAGGCTAATACAGAAATAATAGATGTCTTGGTATGAGGCATGAAGCCTTAGATATTGGCTCCTCCACCCTGTATGCAATAACATCAGAATCAAAATATACAGCAGCACATGCTCCCAGTGTGCCCTGGCCAATAACAAAGAAGCTATACACTTGAGCTCGTGCAGCTTAAGCGGGGTGGTCATTGCAGGAGTCCACATACAATGTGAACAACGCCCAGTTTTGTTCACCGGGTTACACAGAGTCGGAGACCGGTGGGGATTCAATAGAAAAGCAGTACAGGGGAGCGATAGATGATTGATCTAATATTGTATGTCACAGTCCCCGCCAATGCACATAACTTACATTATTTTGTAGAGGTTTCCAAGCTCTAAACGAAGTCCTTGGTCGACTGGAGGGTGTCAAATTCTGGCTGTGAGCTTCGCTTTAGCTTGAATGTTGCTTGAGAGTTCAGTTTGGCTAATCTGCTCCCAAAAGCGACACACAGAACAGTAGGATCCCATTCATTTGATCAATGCATAGTACAGGCAAATGCCCATTTGATAGGATCGCTGAGTTATTCGTCAAGCGATAGATCCATACTTAGGCAGAGCCGTGCTAAAAATATCACAAGCCCGGACTGTGATGTAGTGGTCATACTTGGAATAGCGCAGTAACGATTCCAACGGAACTATCCCAAGAGGAGTCCCTTCCGGCATAAGCCTGTCATAAGTGGTCTCCAGCTCCAGAATAGTTACCCATTCGTCATCGCTATACCTCACTCTGGAGCAAATACTCCAAAGACCCTCCCGTTCGAAGCTCAGAGCACCAGCTGTGTTTCGCTGTACTGTAAGTTCACACGGTTTGACTACCAGTCAATGAAGCTTAGGGATTGATGCTAACCGGGTCCCATCGCATTTTGAGAAATGAGATCTCCACCTTTGTCAGTGCTGGATTGGACATAGTCGGCTGAGCACATAGTGGCAATGGGCCCGGTGACTTTGTATAGCATTTGCCCCGAGCGCCGACGCTTCTTTTCTCATGTAGCTTAGCGCGAGCACGCGTTCAGCTCTGTGAATTCACAAGATGATACCTCATCTTACACAAACGTGCGTTGGAACCACCTACAGCATGCCTTGAGGTAGATTGAGGTTAAGCCATCAAGGTTCTGGAGTTCGCTATAAATACGAGGCGTACATCGAGGCTAACAATCGAGAGCGTGAGCGTCCAATATGCGCATCTTGTGTGTTCCCCTACTCCTGAGTGTGGGCACATTCGCCATTGTCGACAAGTTTGACAAGAACTTGGTCTTCCGTTCGCCATTCTTCGATGAACCTCAAGTGAGCTAACTCTCATTTGCCAAGTTCTATCACTTCTATAGCCCGGTAAACAGTTTGCTCATGATACGGCTGCGCTGAGCCGGAGGRCCATCCAGCCTGTGCGGAGGGATATGGTGGGTGCTGGACGATTCAAAGACGAAGTGTACCCTGGGTTTTATGGCTCTGATTTCAGCAATGTAAGGGGATTGATAATGTGCACGTTATGTACCTTCTGAAATGCATAAGGCGCCTTTTGTCTGGAGCTCAGGAGTGAATTTTACTCATTCAGGTGAGTGGAGAAAGCCTACGCGTTTGTAATTAACTAACATGGTACTTCCCAGTCGCAAGTGTATGTTCCTGAGCTGAAGGCCAGCTTCTATGTGTCGGGCAGCAGAACTAACAGTTGAACAGGGCGATCCATTCGATACTTCGGTCATTTTATGGACTCGTGCGATGCCGCTCCCAAGCAGCTCCGGTCAATTACCAGATCAAAGCGTCCCTGTCTGTGTCGCTTTCAAGATTAGCACGACACGTGATCTCGGGAGACCCGTTGACTCAGGGGAAGCGTTTACGAGCTACGATGTCGACTTCACGGTCAAGGTCGAGGCCACCGGTTTGCGACCTGACACCAAATACTTCTTCCAGTTTGCGGACTGCACCAATCCAAAATTGGTCAGTCCTATCGGGTCCACCAGGACCATAGCCAGCAGCGATAGTGGGTTTAGTTCTGTTATCAAAGCTACGGGTCTCATACCTGCTTCACGATAGCGCCCGCCGAAAAAGTCAATGGTGGCAAGCCATTGACAATTGCTGTCTTCTCCTGTTCGCAATTCCAAGCAGGTGAGAATCGAACTTCAGTGTCTTTTCAGCATAGCCTAACTTGGTGTCAGGGTGGTTTAATGCATACGGATACTCGGCGCATAATGTTTCGGTGGATATCTTTGTTCACCTTGGGGACTACGTGAGTATCAGTCACTGATTAAGGTTCGGTATCTCCCTGAGCCTTGACTCAGATGTATGAGTCACTTGGTAATGGGTAAGTGTCGCATGCAACTCTCGGCCTATGAGTATGCATGTCGTGATTTCAAGGGGACCTATTGGACGCGCTGTCCTCGGGCGAGAAATGGCGACTATCCATGATTACCGGCAACGTTTAAACCAGTACAGGTCCGACCTAGACCTGCAGTCTGCTCATCAATCCGGGCCCTGGATCACCGTCTGGTGCGTCTCTCCCCTTTTACTTTTCACACACAGATCATTGAGACCCTCTTTTGGTTGCTAGGGTCAGTCAATTCTAGCTGCAATATAATCGCACCACAACTGACTAGATCACCGCTCGAAGGATGATCATGAGGTTAGCTTCGGAATCGGCCTAGTCAACTCTTGTTCAATGTGTGCTTCTGGCCCTAGGTTGCAGATAATGCATGGAAAGCGGGTACTACAAATTCCAACGACTCAGCAGCAGGATGTACCTTCTCTCCCTCCGGAGCATGTTTCTCAGACCGGAAGTTCGCCGGAGTGCGTGCTTATCACGAGTGGATGCCTATCCGACAAGTGGATGCGAAAGACCAGCTCCGCATCTGGAGAAACTTCCAAATAGGAAAGTTGATGGACTTGTCAATGCTCGATACCCGTAGGTGGTCAGCCGGACTGGTTGGAAGGCAGGGAACTCACAAATGAGTCTGCAGGTCAATACAATCGCGATGTGACGGATGTACGTGTCCCATATATATCGTAGTAATGGGCAACGAATAACCCAATATTTCCGCCGTAGGTTAACTACAACCGAGGTGAGTCTAGCAGCTTTCCTATGCATTGAAAATCTAAAAGCATCCTTGTAGAATGTAAGCATAACCCTCGATATGTTGTTCTGGCAACTTGAATGACCCATGTCGTGCAGTTGTGGCGTCGCTCGCTGACGAACCCAATCGATCACTCATGGGTCCGAACCAGGAGAAATGTTCGTACATGCCTCTAGTTAACACCGGGACACTAAGTAAAGAACTCTGGACTACAGGGATCAGGGATACCCTTTCCGAATCCAAGTCCCGTGGAGCCGTTTGGCGTGTTATTGGGTATTGTCCGATTTGTTTCGTGGTCTATTGCAGCATTAACATAACTGACGCAGACAACAAATCGTCTTCTCTCAACTACTTACGGAAGGAAGTAAGTAGTATCTTTCACAAGCTATTTTCTGATGTTGATAATTGTTAACCTCTTCGCAGTAATCGACTACGTATGTCATACCACCGACTCTCCGTCGCTACCATTGACGGTCCTTCTTTGTCTAGGACGCTTGGGATGGTTACCGATCTAACAGAAATCGGATCTTGGATCATCTGTATGATAACCATATAAGCAATACCGTGATTCTGGCAGGAGACAGTCACGCAAACTGGGTATCCGAACTTGCCCGTTAGTAATCCTTTTTTCTGGACCCAACGTAGAGCTAAAATTTTGCAAATAGACATCAATGATACGAAAACGTGAGTTACGGCCAGAGTCCTACAATAAACACAGCCCTCAGCCCACACTCCAGATACAATCCCGTGACTGGACGCGGAGCAATTGGTGTCGAATTCGCTGGAACGGGAGTGACCTCTACCCCTCCGTTTTTTGATCAACGTGACGTTAATGCAGCAACGGCGACAGCTAGGGGATTCGTCAGAGATAACTTTGATTTGCAATGGAGTGAGGGGTTCTTCAGGGGGTTCTTTACGCTTACGATCAGTCCGAAGACGCTCACCGCGACTTATCACGCTATGAGGAACGTCAGTGAGTATCAGTCCCGAAAAAACACCCTTGTTATTTTCTCTGAATTGTATATCACTTTCCTAGCCTTCCGAAACTTGGATGGCTTCGAGAGCGCCACTTTCTTAATTCATGCTGGAGATAATCATCTCGCACGTCCTGTTGCAGGAGGAAAGGTCCTCGCGGGGGCACTCAAGTCGCAAGCTGCCAATTAGGCAGGCATCGGTGTTGGAATACGTAGCAATTGAACAAAGTTTGATTATGGACTGGGATCTTGTTGTCTATATTGAAATTGACTCTGCATCAATAGCTGTTGGTCCCGCGTGCGTTTGGGAAGTGCAGCGGCCTTGATGAGTCCAAACCATTGTGAGATTAGGAAGGAGTAAAATAGTCTGACACTTTGTATCAAGATGTATTCGGCCTGGTGCGTATCATAACGTTAGAGCTCCGAAGGGTGTCAATCACAAGATCTTGCTGGCAGACTTGCCAGAGGAAAATAATACTCTGCGTTCAAGCTGGAGATAGAGGTCTGGACGTATTTGTTTCGTTTAGTGCTAAAAGAATGCGTGAAATCAGTGCTCGGAACCATAATCGGAGAGCTCTGCCACTTACAGTTAGTATCTTTGTTGCTAAGAGGAGAGCTGAAGGTACACGTTAGACTAAAAGGCTCAAAATATTGGACGAAGCAATTTGATTGAGGAGCTGAGATCCAAAAACTCAATCAACTGAAGAATTTTAGTTTCATGCTTGTGCAATGGGGTACATGTGACTAAACGGTGCAGATCGAGGAAGCGACAAAGCCTGCCTCGCTTTAGCACGTATGCATAAACATTATGTCTCTGGCCTCATACTCGCAAAACAAACGACTTGTCGGTACGCTTCCCAATCCGAAGTTGCTGTATTCGATTGGCTTGAGGGAGGGATACGGGTGAGGGTCAAGGCATTCACGAGGCGATCAGACATCTTTGAGACCAAAGGAGAAATGCGAGGGTTCCCAACCAGGACATGGTAGGCAGCCTGTTGTGTACATTTTTGAATACTCGCGAAGACCCATGGCCTCAAAAGGGGGCGGGAGGATCATTTTCGAGTGTTTTTTTTTTGTTCATGGATGAAGCCCACCGGGCGGGAAACGGGGGCATTGGTAGGGTGAGCACAAGGAAGAGATCCACCGCTGGAATGAGGTGGCCTGGTGCTAACGGCGGTGGGGTAGATGGTTCCGAAGGTAGGTCTTTATTCCCGCATATAGTAAGGCGGACGCGAGTGGAGGGTCATCTGTTCGCGGAGGCGGTGGTGATAGGCGAGGTTGAGAGGTAGGTCGTTACCACGGGAAAGAAGAGAGGGAGGGGGTCGGAGCACTGGCAGACGACGCTTCGTATTCACCTTCGCCTACGAGAGAGGGAGCTGGTGATCTTGGAGAAGTAAGGGAAAGGCCAAACCTGACGGATGGTTGAATACACTTCTGGCTCCTTCAGCCTTCTGGCTCCACAACGCTCTCTGAAAACCAGGACTATTGGGTAAAAAGATAGTGGTATAGAGCGGCTGTGGTTGGTTGAGAGTTGGGGGAGAGGGAATCTGAAGTGATAGCCTGGTCACGAGCCAGCCAGCAAGCTTGTTTGACAGTGACCATTGCATTTTGTTGCCTCATTTCCCTAGTCTTGCTTCAACGCCCGTCTACCGGCGCCTCGCGCCATCCAACACGCAAGTCGCGGACTTAGGTGCAGGAGTCAGAGCCCAAGCCGTAGGCTCAAACGAGTGGTCTCTGTGCCAAGTCGGGTAGCACAGGTATATCCACTAGCCTTCCGACGCGCCGCCAACTCACTCTATATCGCACCTGGATCTTCGATTTTGAACTATCCGGTCATTGTGTTTTGCGGCAGAATTTGCGTACACGGTTTTTAACGGAAGCTTAGAACCACTCTCTCGCGTCCTGAGCCCCCCATGTGGATGAGGTGGCCGACTTGCTTCACGAACAACAAACTGCCAAATTCCTGCGAGACTCGCCCTCGTGCGCTGACGAATTGAACGTGCACGAGGACCGGCTACTAGTGCTACCTCTCTTGCCAAACCTCGAGCCAGATTGGAGATTAAGGCGATCTGGAAAAACCGAGAATCCGCTGATATCAATCGGTTCCTTCATTACTCGCGGCCCCCACTTTGCACCTTTGAAGGATTAGCTTGTCTGGAAGTTTTCTGCCTGCAAGTCGTATACGAACTTTGAGCGCGAGGGTTTTGAAGGACGGTATCTTCGCGTTCAGATATGCAACTTGGCGAAATCGATTGTGCATAACCTCCCCTGAGGCTCACGGCGAGCGCTCGACTCTGAGATAGTGTACTTGCTACTCTCTTGGGCACGAAACTCTGCAAATGGTCCTTCTGGGAGCTCTCTCCGGCTGAGGACTATCGCCAGCACATATTTAGGGTGTCGTAGGCCAACAGTACAAGACACCAGCATTGACAGCTTGTGGCATCCATTAAGCGCGGCAGTCCTGCTAGTTGCCGGTGCTACCGTCTTCAGCAAGTAAATGTCAGCAAGGTCTCTTTGGCTTCCCGGCATTGTGGCAGTCTCACAGGCCAGGTAGAGAAAGCTCATGGGTCCCTGAGCGAAAAATCGTCAGTGAACATCAAACACAGGAGAGCCTAGGGCTCTTACCTTGCTCATTTCTCTGACACTTGCAGGCGGGAATGGAAGATCATGCCAGGGGGCTAGTATCTAGCAATCATGGAGGAATATTGAGCGAGAAGGGGACGTATAACCGAAGATACTAGTCTGACTTACTAGAGGAGAGCGTTCTCAGAGCTTGCTCGGCGTATATTTCCTTGGGGTAGGCCTTTTGTGTTTCCGTTCCACCGACTCGGCTAAACAATGGTGCGGGAATGGACCGCCATGGGGTGCTTGCACTTGTTCCCTTGACATTCACCATATATAAGGTATGAGTGTAACATCGAAGACTAGCTGGTTTTGTGGCCCCATAAACTTGCTGTAGCAGGGTTGTGTCTTTGTGTGGTCACGACTTGGCCGGTCGCCACCCCGTATTGTCGATGGTTGTGACTAGGCGACTGGTCTTTTTTTACGTTTCGTTGAGACGGATTGGAAAGCTAGGTCCAGTTCTTTTCCTTTGTTGGCGAGGGTCGATTCTCGGTCCAGGGATTCGAGATCCTTGGGCAAAAATTGGGATACGCAGATAGGTGAATTTTATGGAGTTCTCACCTCTCCTTTCACCTTGGTGATGTTTTGTAGACCACGAGCCATGTTATTTGCTGGACGCGCCGGAGGAATGCCCTAAGGTTCGAAATACCTATAGCATGAATTTCATCGTTCGCGTGAGTCCGAAAAATTCACAGGTCTGGCTTACCTTCTGGCGCGTTCAGCACCTTATAGCCATACCGATATTCGTCGCCCTTGTTGCCTGTTCGACTGCTTTAGAGCACCGCGTCTCAGTGGCAGAAATGTTTGACGGTGTTAGTGGACGAAGTCACGAGGTGTGGGATTCGTATGTTCAACCATCAGAGCGTTATTTGCTTAGCTTCGTCCTCGTTCCCATCTGTCGTCTCTTGAATATTTTTTTCACTGGTTACAGCGATGGCGGAGCGTCAAGTACACTTTGTTGCGCCTGAAGAAGCGTCGCAACCAGAGCCAGAAAAGAGCACCTCTGAGGACTCCGACTCAGAGGAAGAGGAGTTCATCGAGACGTCGCCAAGGTAAAGGCTTGTCAACAATTCGTATTCCCAAAAACTAGTATATTGAGAATGTCTATAGTGAGGGCTCGGAGAGCTCCTCTGATGGGTCCAGTGATTCTGAAGAGGAGGATGGCCCAGCCCCGAGAAAGAGGAAGTGGGTGAAGAGATGGGCAAGGGATGTCCACGAAAACCGGGATGAATTAACGGATATCGAAAATGATGATGAAGAGTTTTATGAGAGCGACGATGACTCGTCCTCCGTAAGGAGCACTTCCACCGGATCGATCAACGACCTGCCAATTTCTCCTTGGGACTGGGACGGCAGGTGAGGTTTTTTGCCCTGTACACGTCACTTGTAATGATTGCTGAAAATACCGCAGGTACTAGCTCCGATGAATGATATGCAACAGTCGGTTTGGTCTCTGAAATAGTTGGATATCTCTCCATAGATCTTGCGATTATATCAATGAAACTGCAACTTTGTAACGCCGGACCGCACACGGCTTATATTGACACAAGCAAAGTGACCGTCTGTGACTGTTCATCATGTCATTTATCATTCCTTGTGAGGGAGTACTAAACAACACAAGTTGGGGTTTAGATGAGATGGCTAGAGCGCATTTGATGATGAGTGTGCTGTTGTCGCAATTGCGATATCAAAGCAACGGAACTCCGGAGTTCAACTACGTGTTTAATAGCCGAACTGAACGCCCATAATGATTTCCGCGTGGCTATGCCCCTGCGCGCTTCAAAAAAAAAATCGCTTCAGAGAAAGCTGTAAGATACAGACCGGAGATCATGACCCGAGAGAACAAGAGGACGGAATCAGCGCCAGGACAAGAGTTAGCTTAAACGGAATAAACGATAACACGGYTTCATGGATAAAAATAGAACTGCCCCTATGTTCTATCAAAAGTTCGCCCCCACCAACGCCACGACCCCAAGTGGTGACGTGCCCGACCTTCGGACGGAGGCATTAGTGAGTCTGATYAAATAGGGATGCCTTATCACACTGAACAGTAGCTTTTCTTTTTCACAACAAAGGCCGGGGAGCCTGCAAGGATGACAAGTCACACGGATCGAACATCTGCGACAAGTTATATGGTCGTACACTGTACCCTACAAGGCCCAAACTAAGTTATATTTCCATCTCTACTCGGCTGTACCCTTTTATACCTTGAGTATCAGAATGACTCGTGAACTCATGATCTCCCCAAAAAGAGAAGAAAAAAAATGGCATGCCATGTTTAGTAAAATTGAGATCAACGAATCTCCACTATTCTGTTCGTCCAATCCTCTGTTAGCCGTGCTTCCACAAAGCTGTAAAGTTCCTTTGCTTTGTCGACTGCGGTGTTGATCAATCGAAGGATATCGTCATTGGGAAGTGGGACGCCACCCAATTTTTGGAGAACGCAGATCTCCCGCTGGACGTTGAGGGCAATYGASAGTTGGCCGGAGCACAGTCGTTGTTCTAGCTGCGAAGGGTCCAGCACAGGGGAGATCTCAGGATCYGTAAAGAAGGCGAAAGTGAAACAGAAAGGGGTGTGGTGGATTGCCAAAGGAACCGGGGCGCGCTCAGTAGCGGGATGCTATGGCATAAATGGTGAGCGTCCTGGACGTGGATCAAAAGGGGAAAGCATACGAGGATCACTTCGCTCCCGATCACCTCAACTTCYGGTCTGCGAAAATGGCGGAGGGCGACTACGCCTGCGAGGCAAGCGCAATCGAGCATGTTTCCGGCRTCTGATAGAAARTGGATGGTTAGGCGCAAATGCCACACCTAKATGAGGGTTAACTGAGTGTCTGATTGAGGGGGAATAGTGACATACCCTCTGCCCGGCCAAAATACAGAGCGACTCTTTGTCGATAGCATCGCTTCGTCTCAAGACCTTATCTAACATCCTCGTTATTGTAACTTCCTCCTCGGACGGACTAGTATAAACATCGGTTGAGAGTTTATTCAGACGACGTTGTGAAACACAAGAATACGTACCTACCGTCCGGGTTCATATTCGCTCGATGCCATAGGTGAAAGCTCGGAGTGAATAGAGATTATTCCCTCGAACGGGCGTTCAGGCGGTGGTCTGACCATTTTTGCATCKACCTGAGCTATTACTCTGGGAAATCGCCCAACTTGAAACTTAGCATCGCATCCACAATCGGGTTTACYGCAGCTTACCTTGTCTTGCCAAGGCTGCACTCAACATATCCGAGTTCGGGTCCAAATCGAAGTTCAGGGTTCCGCTGATCTAGRAGYGAGCGACCGTCAAGACGCAATTTCTGTTTCAATGCGTTGTAGAGAAACTCTTTCTCAGGAATAGAGGGCGAGGGTGGCCGCATTTTGACTGTGTATTTTCGGTTTTTTTTTCGGGGTATTTTCTGGCTGGGGTTGAGGATCACGTGGTGGGACCAAGCAAATATCTGCAAATGCTGAACATCGCGTCTATTTCCAGGTTCTCTTTGATCTCCGATTTGCCGTGCATCTGGTTCTCAAATTCGTAGAGCAACTAAGCTTGAAAGCCCAGATGGTTCGACTCATAACCCACAACCTCCTCGCATGCCACGCAAGGAACTGCACGACGAACAATTTTCCGCTTGTTTTCCAAGACGCCAAAATTGAGATCTTGGAAGCGAATTTCAATGCCCCTTTTATAAGGGCATTTGTCCCAAAGATTGACTGGAAAGCTCTAGTAACCACAGCGCATCAGGTTGGCTCCGCAATCTCCTTTGGCCCGATAGTGCCGACTGATATCCCATATAAAAGCTTGGCAATACATCACTGCCGCTGGAGCTGCCTGAAACGATGGACGAAGAATTTATGAGAAAGGTGCATCACGTACTGCTAGAAGTAGGCTTATTCCGACGCTCTTTTTTTTTGGTCTTTTCACTTGAACTGACGAACATCAGATTGATGTTATGGAAGGTGCGATGTTATGTCCGAATTGTGGCCACAACTTCGCTATTACAGAAGGAATCCCTAACATGGTTTGTTCTTCTCATCATTCCGTCGGATAATCTCCTGACTTTATTTATCTAACAAGCTTTTGGGCGAACACGAAGTGTAGTTGCACGCGAGTGATGGGCGCCTTAGGTTCCCTCAAGTGGTCCTGGGGTGGACAACATTCACAGATCCAGTAAAGAAAGCGATGGAATAGTCAGAAGTTATGTGCTTTATTTCATGTTGATATCCACATCGGATGTTTCGCCCGCTACCATAGTCAAGCATGACCCGTCATCAGAATCAATCAGCACCTTCACCTTCTGTTCCTTGAGCTGTCGRAAAATGTCTTTGAGGGTGATTGTYCTRGTCCAYTCGCCACGAGAYGGAATCCATATAACAGCCAGCTCGACGTCGGTGACTGGAAGGCCATATCTATAAACGATCATTTAGGTGCCTAACCTGAGTTTGGACCGTTTGTAGCTTACCGGTTGTCTGTTCGTTCGCCAGGGCCGAAATTAGTCGGTTTTTTTATACCGCCGCCAGTGGACTTCCCATGAGCGAGAACCTCATCTCTACCCTCATCCTCACTGCTCAACAGTTTCTTCGGCATCTTTCCCTTGCTAGGTCTTCCTGACCGTATAGCAAACTGCATAGTCTTCGCCTTCTCTTGTGCTCGTGCGTAGATTCCATCTGTGCGTTGGGTGATGCGTCCGCTGGTTCCGGAAGCTGAGGCGCGCCTTTTGTTCATGAGWACAGAGAGATCGAAACGAGTTAAAACACCTAGTTGGAGTGRCGAGTGRCGGATAGAAAGGAGGAGTTAAATACCATACGGACTACTCGGTATCCGAAATTATGATCRGACCCTGCCCTAGGACACAAAAGACTAGGCTACAGGACACAGTGGAATTACCTATCAGACCCCYTTTCGTTGTGGCTGGTCGTAACTTATATGGTTTAGTCATTGTAGCGCTTCATAATTCTAGTGCGGGGCGACCCTGTGACTCATTGGATGTTCCAATCCCGGGGGTGCCAAGGCCGCCAAAACCAGTGGACATTTGTAAAGGGCTATCACGACGAGTGCTACCACCGGCATTCGTACCTGTCGAAACCTCCAAGGGTTGTGGACACTAACCGGCAGCAGCTGAGGGGACCAACACCCGTATTGCTTTGTATATGATTCTGTGGCCTGAACTTCCACGCAGGTGCAAAATGTCATTACAAATAGAAGTTCATATATCCATCATTCCAGGAGCTGTCGGCATCCCTTAAACCATCTAGGGTTGATGGGAGAATAAGCAACCGACCGAATAGATAAAGTGCATGGGGTAAAAAAATAAATTGTATATTAACAAAGGACAAAGGACGAAGGCCAATGGGGTTCCCCTGAGCTCGGCGATATCGCTTGAAGTGGTGATGATGTAGGGGGGGATTGAATAGAGAGGGGCAATATTCAACCGGGTATGTCAGTGCGGCAGGCTGATATAGCTGGTYTTTTTGCACATGGCTCATGCTTTGTCCTAAGAGCTCCAGGAGGAGCGAACGTATGAGTCYTCTTCCTTGATTTGATTAACTGATTCCTTGAAGGGACGACCCTTCGGTCGCCCTTGGTCTAAAGTCCGATTAATAATTAATGCTGCCATTGCCTCGGCCATATCAATATTCTTCTGTTATAGTTGATTCCGAAGTAGACCGGGATTTTCTGTGAGTACTCGAGTACGTAAGTAAGGACGCATTCGGAAATCGGGCCTGATGACGATACAAGCCATAACATTGTCAGTCACATGATTGTCCAAAAATAGATGCACGAACATTCTGCCTCGTGGGGTGGGCATGTCTGTAGCCAATCCTCGAGGACTTGAAACGCGGGTTCGGAGTGATGAGGGTGCTTGAGATTGAAGCAGATAACACTGCCTCAAGTGCGCGAGGCATCCATGTGTTCCCCAGTCTTGACAGTAGTCTGTTAATTCCGTTCCCAACTGTTCGCGACTCCTTATATCTGCGCAAAGTCATTACCTTCTCCTTCGAATTTGTTTCTCCCCGCGCTCCTGTGTATGTGTTCACCATCAATTTATTTTCATTGTCAACATATTCTCATTTATCCACAGTTTCTTCCGTCTCGACAACAATTAGTCGCTGGATTACGGATATCGTCCTTGTTATCTCTTGTATTCGCTTTTGTTCTTGTGCTGGTCATCCTTGCGACCATTGGCGCCATCCTTAGACGTTATAAAATGTCTTCCACAACACAAACCGTCACGATTACCTCCCCCAACACCCGCGCGAAGGAACTCGCCTTGAGCGCTCGAAGGCTTCTGAACGATCTCAAGGAGCTGGAAACAGGAATGATCAACTCAAATAACTGCCAACGCCCACGGAGGTCGGCCTCGCTTTCCCCTTCCGCCAGCCGGAGACGATCCCTCCCTCGCCGAACTCCATCGACTTCTTCACACCACTACCAGAGTCCTTTGGCATATGGAGTCCCCCTCGATCGCACCTCTTCTGCCATTCTGGCAAAGGCTTCCAGCAAGAAGCGGGTTACAGGCACATTTGTGACGTTTTGCGAGCACCTCCTATTCATGAATCATGTATGGAAGCAGGAGCGACAGCTTCAGGCCCTCCGGGCTTCGATCAAGGCGAGCGAGGAGGCAAAGAGCTCGAACGCTTTCAAGTCGTTCTGCGATCGGTTACTCTTAACCAACCGGATATGGCAGCTGGAGAGACAGGTAGAGGAACTTGTCGCCGAGGGGGAAAGGAACAAGCGCGCGAGAGTGGCTGCTATTACGCATGCRGCCAAGCAAATGGCCATTGATGTGCGGAAGGAGTCCATGATTGAAGAATTCGTATTGGATCTTATTAAGGAGCTCCAGGAGAATAAGAAGATAGTGGCTGGGCTATCAGGAGAGCACGAGAGGGAGATCAGGGAGGTTCATGGAGATTGGATAAAGGATTACCGTCGGCTCGCCAGGGAGAACGAGAGGCTGCAGCTGGAACAACAGGCCAGGCTCGCGGAACAGGACGTATCCAATGAGTTCGAACAGTCACTGGTCGATAGCCTCGAGCGCAGTCACCAGAGAATAAGGGAGCTTGARCAAGATGACGGGGATTCGACTTTGGTGGCAGACGCTTCCGATCACTTATTCCTGTCACGCTCCGAGTCCACTATTTCGTGGGACGGCGATATGACAGATGACCTGATGGAGTTTGACGAGGGCATGTCGACCGTGTCCTCCGCCACGTGTGTATCGTTTCGAGACTCGGCGGGCGGGCCTGGAAAGCCATTGGCCCYGAGTCGCGTTCAACCAAGGCTGCAGGACGCCCTTTCGAAGCAGAAGAGACAGCCGGTGCGCAGACACTCCATGCCGCTCCGCAAACTCGTCACAGCACCTTATGCTGGGTTTTCGTTCAACCCTCTTTTCTTCGGCAACCCAGAAACGCTGGTCGTTTCGCCTTCTCGGGTGGAGAACATGGATACGCCTGCAAAGGTAGCTTTGAAGCTCTCGTCAGCTTTACCAACCACCACGAGTAGAGAGCGCAAGGATTCAACAATGATGAAGGTGCCGAGGTTGGCAGGACCAACGGCTGCTAGGGAACCTTGGAGATTCTGAGTATAGGCCAGAAATCATGATTTTTACGATTTGGGACACGATGTAGATCTTTTTGGATGTATCTTTAGCTTGTGGCATTATAGTTGCAAATGTAATTTCAAGGAAACTTTACCTGAAAGGCRTTTGGTCATAATGATGCGGACCGGTCTCCGGCCCCGGTTCAACTCCCACACTTAATGAGGACATGATTCGGGCATACAAATAATCGGAGGCGCGGGTTCCCCTCCGAGTAAAATGGCGCCGTTGGAAGACAAAATATGATTCTTATACCCATGTCAGATATCCTTTCCGAAACTTGGTTTTAAGGCGTTCTGAACTTGTTTTCACAAAATTCTGGGGGTGCGTGTGAAGTGGTGCTCGGGTGCTATGGGGAGGGTCTGGACTCCAAAGTAGYATTTGTTCTAGTCGAGTTTTGCCGTCGGTTGTCAGAATTTGAAAAAATTCTTAGCTAGAAGACATGGAGGTAGGAACTGAAAGTCATTCAACAGATTGTATCTCACGCGTATTGAATACTCCATAAATTGTAGAAGCTTGCCACAACGAAGCACGGATTGTGACTTTGTGATTATTCCTCCAGGAGCCAGTCTCCGTCGTTTGTATGATGTAAGAGGTCTAGGATCGGGGTCACTAGAGGTCTTGGGACGTTCTAAAGAAGTTTGATTGACTARCCCTAGACTCAAATACTGGGGTTTGAAACACATGTCAGTCCCAGGTGACAGAGAGAATGAATGAYGKATTTGGCGGCCAATGAGGTTAAGACCTCTTTCTGGACTAGCGGGAGTGATAAGAATGCTTCACCCCAAGGTACCCAAGAATAAACTTTATCTACACGGGTGCACAAAGTCGCTTATAGGATGAACTGGGGAAGAGCGAATGGCCTGTCAACGGGATCCAATGTAAGTCTTCCTTGAGAGCTAGTCAAGAACTTGAAATGCGTACACGATAGAGGATTCTTGAGGTCCTATGGAGTAAGATGGAACGATCCAGGGTTATGGCAAAAAGTTATCACAAGATTCCCGGGGAAAGCTTGGGGTTGAGAATTCCCCTCTTGGGTGGTAAATTTGTCCCGAGTACGCCGTCGTTACTAGTCACAACTGAGTCGTGATGTTCGCAGATGTGGGTCGCCAGCAAAATTGACAACACGGGATGGGAATAAATGTTTATTAATATTTCACCACTAGCTTCGTGGCGCTGTGGACTKTCTTGAATTCCTGGCAGCGGTTGATGCGTTGAATATTTCTACAGGCTCCGAATCCCACTCAGGTACCCCGGGCTTGTCCGACGGTAGGCGGCCACGGTCCCGTACGCCCGCCATTTCATCATCGCCAGGGCAGTTGACGGCTGATCTTGTGTCTGTTGATCGTCTATTGGAAAGGCGATATTACGGGCACTACGTAAATTTGTCACTGACTTGATTCTGCTGGAATTTATTCTGGAATTCGAGTGGAACCGCCCAAGCGTGTGATGAGAAGTRTTGCTAGTATGTTTCAGAAGACTTATACTTCGTTCTCTGTATTATAAATGGTCAACGGACGGGTACCAGGCCTGRATATTGGGGTGATAGCTGAACGACAGCCCTAAAAAGGTGACAGGCACCGTGGAGTTCTTGGTTTACTGGGAAAGTGGCTAGAAGGAGCAATTTCCTACCCTGTCAGTAATTATGGGTTCTTTGTGACTTGTCAAGATTTCTTGCCAAAATGAAAGGCTATAAACGTATTTTCAGACAAAATTTTGTTCCTGTCACAGCGGAGAAACACCCGCCTACGAGTGCAACTATATACGATATGTCGCATCATATGTTCTTGCAACAACTTCGACTTCGGGGCAAGATGGAGCGAGCTTCGTAGTTTAATAACCATCCCAACACTGCCGTTCGCAGAGGGATGATTGGGTCTTGGAAAATACTAGAACACACTAATTAGTTGTGCCGAGGAAATACTTTCTGGAGAGTATTTATTCTGAATTGCATTGAGTACATTGATGGATCCGGTGGCGGTGGGCGCAACAAATTTWCATTCCGACGATCCAGGGAGTTTCATCCGCATTAGTGCCCCGCCTTATGATCTCTGGAAAGTCCTGTGGCGACATGATAACTCTTCTCCCCTCGCACTGAGATGATAGTGATCAGCAACTTGTAAGATTGTTGGACTAGATGAGGGGGTTTTTGTCGAGGCATCCTAATGCAGCGGTAAGGTCGGCGCGGTTGACGAATCTATGTTTGGGAAGTCTATCGTTTCGCGAGGTCACATGSAACGGGATTTCCGTGATATTGCATTGAGATGTCGCGKCCTGGCATTTGTTTACCTGAGCTATCATTTCCCGGACGGACTTCTTTGATCCACCTGAGCTTGTTGTACTCCACCAGCGCCTGTCCAAGCAGCTGTGTTGKCCCGAGGGTCTTCGAACAGATTAATACTGGCCTGTGTTTTCTCTGGATTGATGCACTATGAACGACCGCCATCGATCCGGACGGCGGGCGGAACAGTCGGGAGAGAAAACAGAGTCATGCTATCGGTCTCGAGAAGCACGCCGCTGGAGAGTGTGACAGYGTGACACTTGTGTTCTGTGTTCATTTGTGGTTTTTTTGGGAGACTAAAGRAAACTCCGCGTGTGGTCCATGTCAAGCTCTCGAAGGACCAGAGGATGAGAAGGCGACTAGTCTCCTGGCTAGTGGCGAATTTGGGGCAATTGATGCAAGGATTAGGGGGYAATTGAGAGGGGTTTCTCGCTGATTGCATCAATCTGAATTGGTACGTTTGTCTCGAAACGGAACCTCCACCACCCTCGGCTCAAGAGAATTCTTGCCCTATAAGACAAGGGATAAGAGCCTGCTGCATAAGGCGGCTCTTGCGTCCATGACCGCTTGAGAATTTGGGCACGGTTTCCTCCTTTGCCACCATCGTTACGCATCGGTGTCAGCATTCCGCCGAGATCGCTAAGCCAATTGGCCCCTGCCCACATCGGTATGGTCTGATCATCCACCCTCCCCAGAGTCTCCCTGGCCGCCCATTATACTTATTCTCATTCCTAGACYGTCATCCCCTTCCCAGCCATGCTTTCATCAGGCCCAGGAGCAGCTGTCTCCGGTGCTGCCACCTCCTTGAGCTCTCTCAAGGATCCTAATCCTCAACGCGAAGCCGCTCATTCGCATCGGAAATCAGGGTCCGCTTCCTTGGGTGAGTGGCCATGARTCTCATATTGAATGACTACTTGACTGACTATCTTTTTACAGGACAGAGTGTGCAGCCTCAGCAGCCCACCCTTGCAGACCACTCCACTCCAAGCGACTGGTTCTACTCCACTCAACAGTTYTCCTCGTCGACGCTCCCCCAGCATCAAGTGGCAGATTCCTCAACCTCGCAGTCCATGATTGGCCCTACGTCCACCTTCTATGAGCCCAACAGTTCCCTTCACCGGCAAGTTGAGGCCGATAGTCAGCCTTATCAGCAATGGATCAACGCCTACAATGAGCAGCAACAGTTTGGACGAGACCTCGACCTATACGCCGGCTTCATTCAAGATTATTCAGCCCCCGAGTACGCCCAGTCTACCGCAAATACAATAATAACATCTACTCCCGGTCTATACCAGCAGCAACCGCAGCAGGACGGCCTGTACGACACCTTCTTCAACCCAGAACCTTTAACTGTGACGAGTAACACAACAGCTACATCTACACCCAGTTCCCAGCAGTTTTACCACCAATCTACCCCTGATTCTGGCGCCCATTCTTATGCCACCACTCCAGAGCCCACGTATCAGCAGCAGCAGGCACAGTCRCAGCGGGTCCAAATGCCTCAGCAGCAGAAGCCACATATCCAGCAAGCGCCACTACAACAAGGCCAGCACCAAGGAATGCAACAACGAGCGCAGCAACAGCAGCAACCTCAGCCGATGCAAGGATTCCAAATGCAACAATCCCCACACCAACAGCAACCCAACCAAGCGCGACAACAGCCGGCAGTTGACCCGGAACAACACCATTCGCAACAATATCAGCAAGTGCAGCCTGTATCCCCTCCGGATCAACAACGCCCACAAAAACACCAACAATCCGACCAGTCTCAGCAGTCGAACACCACCACGAATATACCTAATGGTCGGAAGCAGCCGCAAGTGGAAGTAAAGGAGTCSAACCTTTACACCACYAATCAGCTTAATATTCAGCATTATCGTCCGAGGCCCCAATCAAACTCCAGTTCACCGACGTCTACGACGCGGACGGAACGACCACAAACTAAGGCGGGCTCTGCGGGACCTTCTAGCCAGAGTAACGGGGTCAATGGGAACGGGGCTATGGAAGGCGCTTCTCAGGGCCCCCGAAGCTCCCAGGCTTTGCCTGCGGCAGCTGTAACTTTGAAACGACCATCACCAAATGTCAATTTGGTCATTCAGACTGTCCAGCCTCCTTCTCCTAGCAATTCAACGAACAAGCGCAAGCGTCGTAGGGGAAATTATGGAGAAGATTGGGGCACTGGTGAAGGAAACAGCGAAGAAGAAAGTGAAGAGGATGGCGATGGGTTTGGTGGCGGTATCAGCGTCGGACTGGGTGGTCTGGAAGTTACCAGTGATGGAAGGAAGGAGAGGGGGCCAAGACTGTACGTACCTTTTCCCCTCGAGATTTAGCTTCTTCTGATAGAACATTTCGACTTTTTTTCTCCTCATGTCAACTCGGTCGGCGATTGAACCCATGTGTCATCAATTACTCCCACTCGGGCTGTCTGTCTGGACTTGACCTCGGCCATCTTTGGATTACACCGACCGCCTCGTACTGCACTCGTGTTGCTGATTTGGCATCGGTGACACACCCACACATCGGATATTCAAATGCTCTGCACGTTTTTCCGAATGACCTCACGACCCTGGGCGCCTTTGGCTGATCCGCTAACTCACGAAAATATTTAATTTTATCTATYCATACTTTCTCACGATCCAATCTCCGGTGTCCCGGGTTCCTCCCCCATACTATTTTTTATGGCTTCGCACTGCTCTTGCTGTGCATGTTCACTTCGCCTTGCGTCGTATTCATCGTCGAACCTCCTACCTGGAACTGAACATCTCTCATGAACTCGGTGATGGATCTGCCGACCCGTTACGTGCACTGCCACACTGTAAATCTACTGTCCGGTGATACTACCTTCCCGAACACCACCTCGGCTGTGCCTCTTCTCGAATTTGTGTCCTTCGACAACGTACATGGCTTGGCGCTTTCCTGTAAATCTGGAACCTAACGCTGCCGAACCCGATGACACGCTACTCGGATACTCTAGGCCGGGCGCCTGTACTCACTGCAAAAAACTTAAGGTGGGTGTCTTTTCCTTGGTGAACGGCTTCAGATACAGTCCGCATCCTACGTCTATCATATCAAATTTTGATTGATTTGTCGGAGTGGACTATCACCCTCCTTGGCTTACAGTCGGGCYGTGTTGGTTCCTCAGTCTAGTCTCAGCGCCAATTGCGTATTGCACTTCCGATAGGATGGGGCACCCTACTTCCAATGACAAACACCGCCGGATATTTCTCCACCGCTGTTTACACATATCAAATTACCTATCTTGACTCCTATCCGATTGTGTGGAGAACGTCATACTGACCCGAACAACAGATGAAATGTGATTTTGCGAAGAATGACGACACATGTAAAAGATGCAGAGCCGGAGGCCATGTTTGCATCGTGGAAGGTCGCAAGCCGAGAACTGCGCCAAAGTAAGTCAAATCACCACATCTGCCACAGAAAATTGCTCCTTCGCTATTCTGGTGATTCTTGGCCGCACCGGTCGCTATTTGCTTCCCCTTTTCCTCTTCGTCGTAAATTTTTCGTCGCCGTGGACTGCGGATTTGCCCTGGCACCTTTGGCGTTAGGGGCTTATCTGTAAACTGTCTTAAGGACAGACTTTTCAACAGAACTTTCCTCACTCCAATCTTTCATCCCCTTCCCGGAGAGATGGCGTATTTGCGACGATCATCCTCTTCCGCTTCTGTTTCGTCCTCCGCTTCCTCTTCACCCCCTACTTCGCCTTCCTCTTCCAACTCAGACTTGCCGATGCTCACCCTCCCGTGTAGCAAGCGAGAGTACCTGCTGGCGCAAATCAGACAGAAGGATGCGATTATYGAGTCTCTTCTCAAACAAGTATGTATCATAAAAGTGGATCAACAACATCCCTCTCATCAAAATTCAGCTCCATAATCCCTATCTAGCCACTCCCCTCTCTATTGCTTCCTATCGCATGGCCACCTCTCCTGAAGATCAAAGCAACCACAATGTTCTGGCTTGGCTGGACCGACTTCAATCGAGCGTGCGAGATGCCGGTAACACTGGGGGTCCCAACGTGTTCACTGAACTGCGAACCAAGGAGGAGGGGGAGTCCGACGGGGAGTCTGATCCTCCTGCTATCGATTTCTCCCAAGACGACGATGGTGAAGGTGACAGCGCTTCCAGTGACGCGGAGAAACTCCGGTCTTCTTTGCCCGACACGCATGTYCCACTGGGCTTGATAGCGAACTTGAGTATCAATAACAGCAAAGCCAARGGGAAGAAAGATCGTGGACGAGAAGTTAGTATCACGGAAGAAGATCTGAACGATGATAATGTCGTGCGTTCCTTCCCCTCARGGTACCTTTCGRATTTGGATCTGACTTGTTATCTCCATCYTRCTCCTAGGGAGTAGCTAACGAAACATACTTCATGCCAGGTATGTTTTCTCTCCCTCACGGYTTCATGTGCCCTTAACAGTTATACTGCATGTTCACAGGCCCCGCTTCTGATCTTGGCATGCGCGCTTCGCTCATTGAACAACATAGCCCACCAGAAATATTGGTTCATGGAYTGGTCAATCCTGACGATGTCCAGAACCTGTTTGATATGTGAGTTTGAACCCCGATCTGACATAACGATAACGATKTGGCTTATGGCACCTGACAAATAGATTCTATAAATATGTTAACGTGCGCTAACTTCCCCGTACATTGTCTCTGTCAAAAGCTAAATCCGACGACTGTCCCCAGCCCTTCATCTCCTTACTCGATCCAGTYCTGCATACTCCTGCATCAACTTTTGCTCGCTGCCCTTTCCTGTTTACCGTAGGTGAGTGCTTGGCTTAGTCTTATCRTTTCGAACMTACGCTGACTCAAAGTTAGTTTGTGCTATTTCGTCGAGRTATTATGCRGAGAAGTCGGAGATATAYCCCATTGCGATGCAYTTCGCCAAACATTCGGCGGCAAATGCCCTGATTGATGGCTGGAAATCGGTGGAGCTGTGTCAGGCGTACATCTTGATGAGTATCTATGCGGTCCCGGCGAGAAGATGGGAAGAGGACCGCAGTTGGCTGTACACAGGCCTTGCCATTCGGTATGTCTGATTACTTCCATGCACTTCTCTCRCTTGACATGTCTTGATACCTTTCTAGAATTGCAACGGATCTCAATCTGCATCAGATGTCTTCGGTCAAACCGAAGAACGAGAAGGAGGAGCGTGAAATCCTCAATCGTGCACGYGCATGGATGATTTGTTTCAACCTGGATCGGTCAACCGCCACCCAGTTTGGGAAGCCTTCGACAATTAAGGAGGACTAGTACGCATGACCCAGTTCTGCCTGCTCCGTGTGAAATCTCAAATTTACTGTTTCTAGCATAGTTCGGAATGTCCGAGAGTGGTACAAGAAATCCCAGTATAACCTTAACGTGAGTGCCAATTTCATCTCCCTTCAGTCTTGTATCCTGATTATCACTTAGTACGATGTCCACTTGTGCGCCTATTCGGCACTACTCCAGATTGTAGCCAAGTTCCACGATGAGATTTTCAGTGACCCATCTGCTCCCAGTGGACTCAACAAGGTTGGTAGCTTAGAATGGGCGACTGTTTGAAATCTAATTCGAGGCAAATAGAACSTTGACTTCAGGAGTATAACCATAAAGCATGACCGGTACCTCACAGAGTACCATAATGAATGGTTGGAGCGCTTCGAACAGAGTTCTGACCCAAATGGTATGTCATATTCCCAGAGGTAACGACCTTCATTGACACTTTCTACAGACGCGGGATGTGCGTTCCGTTGCTCGCTATTGCCTTTGTAAGTCCCACACGATCATTGCCCACCTACAGCGAGCGTGACATATACCGTAGCTTGGTTGGCTATTCTCGACTTGTCATGTTCTCTTTCGGTTTCCAACAAGCCTTTCAACGGGGCATTGAGCGGAGCGATCCAGTATTTTTCACAAAGGTCATTTTACTGTTTATCCGCTCCATTGGCATTTCCTCATTCCTCCTGTAGTGCCTGGACGCTGCGAAATCGGTCATTAAAAATATGATTGATGGCCTAGCTCCAAGCGGATACATGCGCTATGCCCCAGATGGTAAGCCTCTTGCCACTTGAAGCTTTCCCGTATGCTGGACCTAACGCATGCACCAGGCCACTTCGTCTTCGCTTCTTTTGCGTCAGCCTTTCTTCTTAAGGTAGGCATCTTTTTTAGTCCAGCAGCCTATGCGGTCTAACCTGATAATTAGCTGTTGCGACCTGAATTTGCTTCGCTCCTGAATAAGGAGCAAGAAAACGGCATCTTCGATTTGATTGGACGCTTGATTCAAACACTCAGCTCCCCAAAGATTGCTATAGACGATAGGCATACACCCAAGCTCTATGCTCGATTCTTGGCTGGTCTCCTCTCCCGCCACCGCCGTGATGGAGCAACAGTTGGCCGTCTTCATCCGAACCCTCCCTCCCACCTGCAAACCCAGCCTAGCACTGGGAACCAGATACCCGCAAGCTCAATGACGACGTTCCAAGTCGCGCAATCTGCGCCGCAGAACTCACACCAGCATRACCAAACAAACGGTTATAGCCCAGGCGGGGTGCAAACYCAGGTCCAGACACCCGATACTCCTATCTATCTCCCAGAAGCCACCTACAATTCGGGTACAGGACCCATACACTTTGGGCCTGATATCGAGTTCGCCGTTTATGGCAAYARCTATTCACCTGATGAGGAGATGCTTGCTACYATGCAAGCTATCAAAAATCCTTCTTGGTGGCAGAATATGATGATGCCTGGGTAAGATTATTTCCTTCTCAAGCTGCTTCCAGTGCTCACAGACATCTGATAGGTTCACCTGGACTCCGGATCCTTCCCCATCTCCACCGCATGTGATGGGTACTCAGGCGCTACCGTCTTATCACCCTAACATGCAGMATCAGCAGCACCACAGCATGAGCATGCCACCAACAATGCAAGGTGGCTTCGGCTCATTCCAGCAGGCTCAGGTCCCCTTACTATGAAGCGGTATTTTCGCTCCTGCCCCCTGTCAATATTTCTGGAGCTTCCCCGGAACTGTCATTGAGCTTCCTAGGGACAAATTGTCACCGGAATTTCGATCCTCCTTGTATGATCTACTACCCTTTCCCATATTTTGCCTGGCTAGTATCTGTGATTTAATTCCCTGGTTTTGTTTAGTTTTCGATATCGCATTGTAAAAGTAGAACTTGTACTGTACCTTGACTTCTACCGAAGAAATATTGATTTCGTTGTGATGTGATGAACAACTTTGCTGCTGCGTACGGCAGCCGGCCCGAGGACCTCCACACACAGCTTTAAACTTTTCGCCGTGCATTTCGCTCCATCTCATGGGTACACTGCTCGAGTTCGTCTCTACCACACACTTTTCACATCGTTCGGCTAATAGWCCACTATYTGCTCTCGTGCATCATCAGGATCGCGCCATATGAYCAACTCCTCAGCCACTTTCGTTTTTTGCTCACACTACGATCTCAGGAGRGCCACTACCGTTCTCTGATACTCTTCAGGCTATCYACTGTACAAGACGGTCCGAAAGGGGACGGCAAACATGAAAGAGAGGTTCCCAGCCCACCGGGAGGCGAGGCGGATCCGTCCTATCGATCGAATACCAACTCGAAACAGCTCTACGCTATGGAAGCAAGTTGTCCACATCTGGGGGCTGATATGTCCCATGCGGAAATAGAGGAATGCGATAACAGCGTGGTTGCCGTTTGCCCATGGCACAGGTAGGATATTGGTACACTCTTGCTCCCCCCCCCCTCCCTATATGGAGCTGATAAGCAAAACACGAGTCAGATATGATTTTGATCTGCGGACAGGGAGGAGCGAAACCGGATTGAAGGCTTGCACTTTTGCTGTGCATGTAGAGCCGGGTCCTATAGGCGCAGAGACAGTGTCAATTGAAGCCCCTGATGGAGGTTCCGGTTGGCGCCTGGTTGAGCTGAGGCCTGTTTCCGAGGGTATGTTATCTCCCGTCGTGCAAGGCCGAGTTGGTGACAAATCTGTACAGAATTCGCCGATCCACCACCTGCCCCATCTCCGGATGCTAAGCCGAGGTCTGACTTCCGAAATGAAAGATCGTCACCGATTGAGGAAGAGCCTGTCATTCCTCTTGACAATGTTCCGAGGACCCTGATGCAGTGGGCCGTTTTGATCCTCAACACTCCTAATCCYACTCTCAAGGTACGTTCAATCGCCACTGTGGCGCTCCCTATCACTCATACCGGTGCGATTAGGTAGAGCGCACGAAACATGCTGTTCATTTATTCCGCACGGGCAAATTGAGCTCGATTGGGCACAAGTCGCCAGATGTACCTTGTCCACCAGACAGGCCCTCCCGCGATGCCTCGTGGACGCGAAATCTGGCCGCTGACCCAGCCAAGGTGAAGAATAGGAAAAATAGAGCTGTCATGCTACATGCCCTCGCGAATATCGAGCAGTGGGCGTGAGTGAACTTGTCTATTTTTTGGTTCATGGATACAGCCCTGAACAACGCTTCTCAGCATCGATTTGGCGTGAGTGTATTCCAGCGAGCATACTCGCAACACAGGTATGAAACACTGGATTCTTGACAGATGGGACATCATGGCTCGTTTCGGCCCAGCACATCCTAACATACCAGCTGCCTTCTTCCATGATTTCTCGAAAATGGCTCTCGACGAGGCCAAACACTTGTACGTCATGTAATTCTATTCCCGTCCGTTCCAATCCTGACTTATTTCCATATCACAAGCTCTCTCCTCACCTCCCGTCTAAGCACTACCTCCCCTTCAACGCCATATGGCAGCATGCCCGTCCATGCCTCCCTTTGGGATTCTGCTACCACGACCGCTCATTCCCTCCGTGCTCGCCTTGCCATAATCCATCTCGTACATGAGGCACGCGGACTTGATGTAAACCCAGGAACAATTGAACGATTTCGCCGCGCAGGCGATCTTGATACTGTAAGCGTCATGGAAATCATCCATGCGGACGAAGTGACACACGTCACYGCGGGGCACCGGTGGTTTATGTGGATTTGYGAGCAACAAGGGATTWGTCGAGATGACGGAGGCGTGGTCAGAACGTTCCGAGAAGAGGTAAGGAGARGCTGGAGAGGCGAGGTGAAAGGGCCATTCAATGTTGAGGCGCGGGAAACAGCTGGGATGACAAGAGAATTCTACGAGGACTTGCGGGGCGAATTAGGGATCGGAGGAGAGGGAGAGAAAAAGGAAAAYCAGCGAGAACCTCGACAGGATACACAAAGTGTTGCCGCRGATGTTTCCGTACAGTATGAGAAAGATGTTTGAAAAATAATTTAGTTGACCATAATSCAAAAACGCTTCATTGTTCCCAGAAATCGCGTCCTTTGAAGCATTGAATAGAAGGARCAAACCTCCGGATTGCAATCATCACGGCCTGTTCGTCAAAAGACGTTACGAAACTTGCTGTTTGGAATCGCTCGAAGTATATACCGAGATCACGGAGCTTCCAATCCGCGAGAACTGCAATGGTCTTTGGGCGCACACGTGGAGAATGTTCGGGGGTAAGAATCACGCTTGAAGGAAAAGAGAAGGGCTCGTTCCAGAGCGATGGCTAAATGAATATTCATTAAAAAAAGGGTGTAGAATGGAAATAATATGCATGGGACTGACCGCTAAGGGCTTTTTGGTGACAATCGTCAGACGATGTAGATACGGGAACCTAGTTGCAATCGTGGCGAGCAAGTCCAAATAGAGGTCCTCCACTTCGACCCTGAAATATTGCAACGATGAATAAAGGGGCCTTTCGGAAAACACGTCCAACACCCGATTCAATTCTTGTAGTGAGAAATAATGCCCCGACAGGCATAGATCTACGAGGGTGTTGGTAGACCGTCGCAGGAGCATCAAGGTAACTTGCAGGGGCGCTGATGCGGGTAGGTAGAGCGTTTCTAGGCGAGACAGAACGTTGGGTGGACTAAAACGCAGAAATTCATTCATGTTTGACCAAGCGGCAACCTTGGCATCCTCCACAGCCTCAGAATTCGTTGAGAGGGTGCGCCGGTACGGCGGTATGAATTTGACATGTAAGAGCGAAGAGGAGTGAGTGGTCAGAAATTTTAGGAGAGATTCGGTGGAAGGGAAGATGGTTTCGTCAAATTTGGTGTTGAGTTCGAAATAGCGGAGGTGTGGGAACGAGGCCAATGAGTCAAATAATTTAGTCAGTGGTGTTGTGGATGTTGAGGAGATCGTCAAGGAATGTAGTGAAAAGGCGAACCGATTGATGAAGGGTGCGATATCGGTTGTCAAAGTATCTGCACTGGCTTTTGATCCCTTCTCAGTGTCTGATTCATCAGTACTGTTACTATCAGCATAGGTCTCGTAGTCGAAATGGAACTTCAGCTCCTCGAGGTATTCAAAATCGACAAATTTGAGAAGATGTCCGAAATTAGGAAGTTGGGCGTGCAAGACTAGCTTTCGGAGTCTCCGCGCGGAATTCTGAGCAGTAGTAAGAAAAATCTTGGAGTCCTTGTCGAGAGGTAGGTCGCGCCACTCGAACGAGTAAGATGTGAGATTGGTCATGTTGGAAAGGGCGTTTATCATGAGGCCGAGGACCTGTACGGGTGAAAGCAAGGAAGGGTCTTTCTTTTTCCTTGATGACACCGAGACTTGTGGAACCGTGCTGGATGTCGAGCTTCGGCCTGAGATGAAACGGAAGTGTGATCCGAGAGTCGACTTAGAGATTTTCAAAGACTTGAGGCTGAGCTTGGAAGACACTTTCTTCGACTTGTGGAACAGCTCGGTGCGCTGCACGAGGAAGTTGATGAACCACGCCTGAATATGAAGTTTCTGGACGTGCTGAGCGATAAAAGGTTCCCTAGTGCATGTCGAGCCATCGTTATAGGCCGGCTCATTGAGAACGTTGTGTTGGTCAAACTCACTGTAAGCGCTCTAGGTATCTAACCATCTCCTTGTTTAACACTGTCCAACGGATATCCCCATAACGTTGGTGCAACACGATGGAAAGAAAACATCGACACACGGATATCAGCTCGAGACGTTCGGCGGCCGGGATGTGACTAGCGACAAGTTCCCAGATTTCGTACGGAACGGAATTAGCCACGGATGTCATGGGTGTGCGGGACGACTTGAGCACTGGAGGCATTTCAAGGTTGAGCGGCATTGCCAGCGGCTCCTAAGTTATATAGGAGTCCAATCGGTGACCCTGGCCAGGGTCTTCTGCGTTGCTGTGTCGCAGTCAACAAATCGAGGTATGTATAAGGTTACCAACGGCCGGCGTCTCAATAAAATTGATGGGTGTCAAGGACAAGCCGCCAACAATAATCTTAATTGAATATTGGTGACAAGGTATTTACCAAGAACACCTCAAGAGAATCCAGTACGTATGTAACGCCATTTTTTTTATCAAGGTTCTGAGTTGGACTTCACTTCCTTTTAGGTTACATATACTCTAGATGCGGATTCAAAAAATCAGGAAGCCCGTAATTGTATTGAGAGGCTGTGAAATCCGCATAATCTTGCCCTCTGAAATATTGGATCGAGGGTACGAATCGTCTGACCTTCTCCATCGCCCAGTACTCCGCTTTTGAGCTAGAGCTCGCTGTCTCTTGGAAGCGGCCGACATAGATGCTAAGAGAGCGTAACTTCCATTCCTGTAATACTCTGACAACCCGTTTCGACAGGAACGCTTCACGAAGACGGGAGGGCTTGTTTGACCCGTCCCACATGTAGACGAAGGGGTCTGATAGCAGATCGTAATCCCATCGAGACTACATGAAGCATGAATATAAYGTATAAAGGTGGGTTTTTAGTGCACAAAGCACTAACCGTTGTGATCGAGTATTTTGTGATAATGACAAGCTCTTGCAATGCCGGAATTCGATCGGCAATTAGGGAAAGCACAGTCATATTCAGTGACTGAACCCCAAACTTCAGGTATCCAAGGGAAGTTTGCGACAGCCGATGGGAAAATATGTCCAGGACTGTTTTCATGTCAACGATAGAAAGATACCGACCAGAGAGGCAAAGGTGCTTGAGCGTTTTAGAAGAATGGTGGAGGTGCTTCATGATGGTTTCGAGTGGCCCATATGCCGGTAGATGGAGCGTCTCCAGCGCGTGGAAGTCGATCGACTCCAAGAGTTTATCAATGCATGATTGTGATACGCTTATTTGGCACGGTGAGAATCGAGATGGCTCAAGAGGAGAAAGCCTCAAGCTCTTGAGAAATCTCGAGTGGACATTAAGAAATTGAATGAGAGGGTCAACGGAGGGTAGCACCCAATCATTGAATAGGATCCTTAATTCGAAGTCGCAGAGTTGAGGGAACGTCGCTAGGGAGTCAAATAAGGGTGTAAGCGGCGCAGGGATGTTGGAAGAGACTGAGAGCACACGAAGTGTACCCCTGGAGCGATCGATGAAGGGACCGATAACAGATGTTGGAATATCAGAGTAGCTTTTACTGGCCGGTGTATCATCGTGGACATAGAGCGCCAGTTCTTCGAGTTGCTCAAACGAGAAAGACTGGAGCAAATCCTTAAAGTTGGAAGGCCGTGCACGCAGAGACAACCCGCGAAGATGCGTCGAGTTATGAGCAATAGTCAAAAACGTCCTGAGAGAGTTCTGTGTAAACGATTCATCCCACCATTCGAAGGAGTAGTCAGTAAGGCGAGTCATGTTTGACAGTGCGTTGGCCATTAGGCGACCGAGAGGTGTTCGAGCCGACTTGGATTCGACTCTACGGGGAACAATAGCCGCTGGATCATTGCGTGAGAGCCTAGATATCAAAGTGGAACGGAAATATCCCGTTGCGRGGGCCGACTTACCCGATAATTGTTGAGGCTGAGTCCGCTGGACGAGATGGTTTATAAACGATCCCCGGACATGTAACTTTCGCACAAGGCGTGCGAGGGATGGCTCCCTGTGGTGAATAAGTTCCGAGTTAATACGTAAATCCAACCAAAGAACCTACTGCAGCCGATCGAGCTGCCGGATGGTGGCCTTGCTTGGTGCCGTCCAGTGCACTTCTCTGTATATCTCCTGCAAAGCGATTGATAAGAAAGATCGATTGAGGGATAAGAGTCTTTTTCGAGCGGACGAAGGCAAATAGCCTGCAACTTGTGTCCAAACCTCAAAAGGGATGTCGTTGGCTAGTCCGGATGGCATCGCTTGGCCTAACAGGATGAACGACGCAAAACTGGGTGGGGGGACACTAGGGGGAAAGGGGCCAGTGATGGCCAGTGTACGCTCTATATAATCATATCAATCATATGTCGCGCCCAGGACGATGATTCAGATTGTCATCAACTCATTACTCGAAGTTTGTTCTATAAATACGAGAGCTTTGACGTGGCAAAAAGTACAGCCCATCGGGAAACCATTCCAATCAGTCACTTGTAAGTTAAGTGGCGATGGTGATGGCATACTCATGTAGGCAATGCTGCTGCGTACGCTGGTTGGAAGCAACAAGATAGAAAAGTAGGCTGCCAATGCAATGACCAGTGCGGTTCAGATTTCCTGGTGGGCGATCACTTTGGGGACGAAGTACAATACATGAAAAGATGTTAGAACCGTGAACTTCGTGACATTTTTGGTATTTTATTTCACTCTTCGTTTGTTTTACTAGTCCTCGCTATTCACTCCCCCAGTACTTCCTCCGAGTCAGAGCGTGGAATAAAGGGTGAATTTGCAAAGTCCTCACCATCACTGCCATGGCAAGGCGTCGAGAGATATCTTTCCTTTCTACTTAAAATATGTTGGCGAGGCATAACCCGGCTGCTTTCCCTTTTCGGTCTCCCTAAACAAAAGCATCATTCTGCCCACACACCGGCACACACATATTTCATATTCTGTGTGCCGGTGTTCCGTTTTTTTTTTTTTTACAACTATGTATACAGTTCCATTTCTTCAACACATAAAAACATATTAGCTTACTAACCCAACCGTAACGCTGAGTACGTTTACCAATAAAATACACCTATTGGCTTCAACTCCGAACCATCCGTAGCCTCTTCCCCTTTGAAATATCTAATCGAAGGCACATACTGCTTCACTCGCATCATCGCGTGATGCTCCTTGCCCGCACCCACGAAACTCTTTGTCTGGTGCTCCTGGTATCTCTGCGCGTAGATGCTAAAGTCCTCCAATTTCCAGTCTCCTAGGATCTGGAGTATGTGTGGAAGGAGGGTTGCTTCAGGCGGGAGGACGGGGGTGATGGGACCGCCATAATATTCGTACGTGAATGGGTCTAGGGAAGTGGTGTAGTCTTTGTATGCCTAGGAGGAAAATGTGTTGTGAGGGGGGCGTAGCTCAGATCATTGTACTTACCAGGTTAGGTGGTCCAAAGGTAACAAGGATCAAGGATTCGAGGCTCGGAAAGCGTTTGGCGATTTCCGCAAGCAGGGTGAGGTTGAACTTGACTACATCCAGATGGAGGTGAAGCAAGGAGGCATACAAGGGTCTCTGAGAAAATATATCGCATATTGTCTCGACTTCATTCTGGTAAAGATACCGCCCAGGAAGAGAGAGACGTGTGAGGGTGTTGGCGGATCGTCGAAGGAGCATCATAATAGTCTCGAAAGGGATTGACGCAGGAARGTGTAAGCTTTCAAGGTCGGAGAGAACATTAGGAGTGCTAGATTGTAGGAGGCGGTTCATATTTGTCCATAGACTAGGATTTACGATGGTGGTGGTTGGGGTAATGGGGTTGTAGGAAACCTGGGGAATGCGCTGCGATGGGGGGTTGAGTTTCACATGGAGGAGTGATGAGGAGTGGAAGGTGAGGAAATGCAGGAGAGAGTCGGTGGTCGGGATGTTTATRGTATCAAACGACATSTTGAGTTCCAATCTGCGTAGGTTAGGGAAGGTTGCAAGTGACTCGAATAGACACACGATTGGGACCTTTGAGTCTGATGTGAGGCTGAGGTGGTGAAGGGTGTGAGTGAACCGGTTGATGAAGCCGGCAATATTGGTCCTCATARTCTCCATGTTGGATTGGATGGAATCGTCAGGACCATTTTTATTATTGCTAGCGTCGTAGTCGAATTGGAATGATAGTTCTTCAAGGTGTTCAAAGTCGACGCAGTTGAGTAAGTGTTTGAAGTTTGGTATCTGCGCATGAAGAACAAGTTTGCGGAGTCCCCGAGCGGACCTCTGAGCTGCTTCCAAGAACGCTTGAGAATCTTTTGTGATGGGGAGGTCGCGCCATTGGAAGGAGTAACAAGCTAGGTTTGTCATTTGTGAAAGCGCATTGACCATAAGTGAAAGGATTTCTCCTGGGGTGTGTTGGGTGAACCGGGCCCTCGCATCCTGCTGTGTCCAAGAAGCAGGGAGGTACGATCCGAGATTCATGTATTCGGCGAGAGATTGTAAAATGAGCAAAGATTTTCGTTCAGATTSCCGCAGGAGGGCCTCGCGTTTCACCAGGTGGTTGATAAACCATGCTTGTATATGGATTTTCTKAACAAATCGAGCCACGAAAGGATCTCTATGACAAAGTGAGTGCGAATAAGAATCAACCTGAAGCAGTTCAGGATGGGACTCACTGCAAGCGCTGGAGGTATCGAGTCATTTCTTTATCCAGTATCGTCCACCGAATGTCACCATAACGCTCATGTAGAACTATATAGAAGAAGTATCGGCTGAGGGAAATCAGTCGTGGGCGTTGTGCGTGAGGGACGTGGTTCGCAATGAGCTCCCATATTTCGAATGGAATGTCGTTGGCGATTATTGACATGGAATGAGGCAGGAGTCTGTGTCGCCTGGATRCGGTCTCATWTAGGCTATAAGTCAAGYGRGTGTGCGCAGCCTGTGAAATTGACGTAGGGTAGTAGATAAGCGCCWRTMTGTGATTTTACCGAGAGCGGTGCAGGCTAGACGTGGCGGGCTGTCACTTAGAATCACRRTGATACCAGGTGAGAAAACACGTCGCYACCGACTATTAGCACAGTATGAGTATTCGAAACGAGCAGTATAGGGACAGAATTATGACATATATCAAACACAAATTGACAAACGATTCCACAGCAGCCTTGGACTCTACTCAACTTTCATTACCGAATCAATCCTTGCAGCTTGTATCTTTTGTCTCAGRCCTTTCACAATAGGGAGACCACACGCGAGCGTGGAAGCAACGTACATCGCCTGAAGGAGTGAAGCTTAGTTGGACGAAATTTAGTCTTAGTAAATAACTAGCGCTCACCCCAAGAGCAAACCCAGTGCGGTGTTTGCGACAGAGATACACGGTATAGAAGGACTCGACCACATGGAAGGTCGCGATAGTATAGAAAAGTCCGAATAGCACAGTCTTGCCTAGAAACTGTTGCGCGAGATTTGCCACRTAAAAGAGCGGGGAGGAGCTCGGGGGGGAGAAGGTGCAGTATGAAAGAATCGACACGACAGGGACTGCAATGACGGCATCGGGGGGGAAGAAGAAAGTAGTGATACGAGGCGTTTGGATCTGTGAAGGAAATATCATCGTGAGCTATACTTGGGAGGGCATGAGGCACTACGACTGACCATTCCCAACCCCTCCTGYGCCAGTGCTTTCATTTCTAGGAGTCGGGGTTTGACATCGTCATACCCTTTAAGTGGGGGTTCAATAGGAATATACACCTCCTTTTTTGCTCCGCCCTTGAGAGTACATGTCAGGGTCATGCTCTACCGCATTAAGCGTCAGTAATGATTAGCGGCTATGGATAGAGAGAGTGTACCTTGGTGTCAATGGCAGTCATTTCCGCAGCCGTCATAGTTTCTTGTACCTTGCCATACCATTTTGCGTAGGCAACGAGCGTGTCGGGATGACTGGACATGTACATCCGCAGAAAGCCAGACTTTTCTGCGACCGGATCGACGGGTGTGGATTTACCTGACATTGTTGTGGATGGAAGGGGCAAGGGACGCGTAGATGGGAACCCGGTAAGTAGCCGCTGAGACACCGGTCTGTTTGTCATCGGCCTTCAAGRCAAAYAACGCGCACCGTATTCTCGTCAAAGTGTGTGCAATACAAAGTCAGTGATGCTCCCCCGCACCGCCAGAAGCCTACGCGCCRGGCRTCGTATATCTCGTTTTTAYTCAACTGCCACAGGCCTGACCTATGATGGCGAGTATTGGTCGTTTCAGCCCTCTCTCACCAACTCACGTTGCCATGCCGGATTKTAGTCTGCATAGTCGGGGGAGGSCATGCAGGCTGYGAAGCCGCGGCTGGTGCTGCAAGAACTGGCGCCAGAACRCTTTTGCTCACGCAGAGGCTGGATACCRTTGGTGAATTATCATGTAACCCTTCAATCGGGGGCGTAGGGAAGGGTACWTTAGTGCGTGAAGTAGATGCTCTGRATGGCGTCATGGGTCGAGTTACAGGTGTGTTCACTGACCCTCGTTGTCTCTTTTGCTCATCCCCTTGYGATAGAYAAGGCKGGAATCCAGTTCCATATGCTCAACCATTCCAAGGGTGCTGCGGTTTGGGTGTGTGGCTTCCGGCTRASYATTCAGTCTTCGACTCTTCGTTGACAGGCTCTGTAGGGWCCTAGGGCACAGATAGACCGGATGATTTATAAACGACACATRCAAAATATCCTCCACAACTATCCCAGCTTAGAGATAAGGGCCGGAAGTGTGTTTGACCTTGACCTCGATCAATCTACCACACAGCAAGGAAGGTTTGGGAAAGTGGTTGGCCTTCAGCTAGGTAATGACCTGAGCTTGATGTATTCCTATTTTTTCTGACCACAAAGTGATGCGACAGAAACTGGCGAGGTCATCAAATGTTCGCAGGTCGTTATTTGCACGGGTACATTCCTAGGCGGAGAAATACATATAGGTCTAAACTAGAATTTACCTCCATCCGTTTTCTTCTTGCTGACACCTTTGCAGGGCTAAGGCGCTTTCCAGCAGGCCGAATGGGCGAGGCTCCTTCGATTGGTTTATCTGCCTCTCTTAATAAGGCTGGGTTCAAACTTGGTCGGCTACAAACCGGCACTCCAGCACGATTGGATGGCAAGACAGTCAATTTCTCGAACATGTTAAGGCAAGACGGAGATACGGTACCCGCGCCCTTCAGCTTCTTGCATAGAGAAGTAGACAATGCGGTTGGTGTCTTCGACCCCTCCACGCGCCTATTTTTCATCCATGCCCACAGGACAATCAAGTCGCTTGCTACCAAACAGCCACTACAACGGAGACCCACAAGATTATCAAGGATAATCTTCACCTAAGCTGCCATGTCCAGGAAACRCGGAAAGGTGGGTAATAGCRGGCTCCTGGCTTGTTGCACATCCGCTAACCCCTATCTTCAGGCCCAAGATATTGCCCCTCACTTGAAGCAAAGGTGTTGAGGTTTGGTCATAAAAACCACCATACTGTTTGGCTTGAGCCAGAAGGTTACGACTCAGGTTGGTCAAATAATTATCAGTTTGACTCCGGATTCAATGGGTACATTAGATGTTATCTATCCAAACGGTATCTCGTGCAGCATGCCAGAGGAATTACAGGAACCTATGATGCGAACAATACCTGGTCTGGAGAATGTCAAGATGGTCCGCCCTGCATAYGGTGTCGAGTACGATCATGTAGATCCTCGAGAATTAGGGCGTATGTATTGTYCACACACAACTTCGGGATTGTTTGCTGATTGTTGTGCGCAGCAACCCTAGAGACTAAGCGCATACAGGTGAATATACACATTCCAATACAGACTATCAAAYGCTGACCTGCAATAGGGGTTGTTCCTGGCAGGTCAAATTAATGGTACTAATACCTCTTAATCGAATGTACTCCTTAACTGACTGACCCAATAGGGACAACCGGATATGAAGAGGCTGCAGCACAAGGTATAGTAGCGGGCATCAATGCGGGTCTCTCCGCTCTACACAGACCCCCCCTCATTCTCACTCGGGCGGATGGCTATACGGGGGTGATGATTGACGATCTGATCGTTAAAGGAGCTGAGGAACCCTGTACGTTTTCGCCATCATCATTTGCCGCAAATGTATGTCGCTGAGTTGAGTCGTAGATCGTATGTTCACTTCAAGATCAGAGTATCGAATGACCATTCGAAGCGACAATGCCGATTTGAGATTGACCGAAAAAGGTTTGTGTGTTTCATGTTCAAGTCGATGAGTTCATTCAAATAMATGGTTAAACAGGGAGACAAGCGGGCGTGGTTTCTGATGCGAGATGGTCAGTCTTCCAGAAAGCGAGAAGTGAGATGGAGGATGCCGTGGCACTCTTGAAGTCCGTTGCAATGAGTCCACAGGTATTGTCCCGCCAGCTCTCCCGCATTGTTTCCTTCTGAGAATGGGTCWAGAAATGGAACTTGCATGGCTTCAACGTTCAAAGGGACGGTGTCGTACGGAGGTGTGTTGATCCTATATTCGAAGTTCCTTTGCTGATACAAAGATGGCAGTGCCTTTGAGATGCTCAGATATCCTGGAGTTACTTCGGCAACTCTTGTTCCCGTAATTCCGCAACTCGCAAAAATGGATCCTCAACTTCTTGTGCGAGTGGAYATAGATGGTTCGTCCTTCGTACTCCTAGTACACCTCTGGCTTGGTACACTTACTTGGCAACCCCCCATAAGGTCGCTATAGCGTGCACCTCCTCCGTCAGGAAGCAGACTTGCGCATCTTTATGGAAGACGAGTCATTGCTTTTGGATCCACAGATGGATTACTCGCAAGTTGCCGGACTGAGTTTGGAGGTAAAGGAGCGGCTCCATGCTGTACGACCAACGACGATTGTGAGTAGGCATCGAAGCTGACCCGTTCCTGTAGTATGTAATGATGTGATCCCTTGTCTAGGGTGCTGCTAAGCGGATGGAAGGGATGACGCCTACTTCGATCGTCTATCTTCTGAGGCACGCCAAGAGGACTTGGAACACGGCAAAGATGGCTGCCGCCACGGCGAATACAGGAACCGGAGTTGATACTGTTGCCATCTAAACCATGGTGTCGAGGGGGATGTATATGAACGAARCTCAAGATAGGAGGGAGGCTTAGGGACCCAACTTTGAAGACGCCGAGGAGTGCGATTGTCGCCACCTCCCTGCCAAAACCATTCATTCATCACGAGCGAATTTGGGAAACTTGATGCCTTTTGCACTATGCCTTTCGAATTGATGTCCTCGGACCCCAAGGGCGCGCTGATTATGTTTCCAGTCCTACCGTATATAGGAATGGGAGGGGTCGATCACAGGTTCCTTTCACTGAACCACAGTCCAGGCTACCCATCGTTCTTATGAAGATGTCGACCGTGGTCACATCTCCTTTGGAGAAGTGCTATAGGATGATGACATTGTCGGAACGACTGGTACTGAGATCTGGCAGGGCGCTCCACATCTCAGCGTGTTTCGTGAGATGCGTGGTTTGGTACTTGTTCTGAGATGCTCCTTAGCTTTTAGATGCAGGTGAAATTATAAATTCTGTTTTATCGTTCAATTTCACGTTTTTGTACCTGGTCAATACGTCAGAGCCCCAAGTTATGTTGTGTGACTCTCAAGACCAGGACGATAAAGAGTTGCGTTATCAAGCGTGAAGATGGGACAAAAAAGAAAAGCCGTGATTGCCAAGTCGTTCGTTTGTTATTGTTGGATATAGGACTATTAGGTATATGATTGGGATATAGGCGAAGCCCGGAACCCTCCGCAGGACGCAATCTCTTGCAGGATGGTAAAGACCGCCTCCGCCAGATCGCCGAGYCATGGTCACTCAATCCTCAGAACCATCCTGCAAGCTGCCTGGAATTACTTCTCTTCTAGATAGTTTAAGTCGTTCGTCATCAGCGTCTATGAACCGCTGGGGCCGTTTAACCTGTATGGCTTCTTTGTTCCTGAATACAAAGACCAAGTCCTTGTTCTCCCGGTACAGTTTATCGATATCTTCCAAGTGGCGGTTGGCRGTTTCCGGATAGACCAGCCAGATAAGCTAGGCGTAAAAGTGGTTCAAAGTCAGGGATACGGGCCGTGTGAGAGAATTATGCGAAATTCGCGAATGGGGGGCTTACAGGAACAAAAATGGCGTTGAAGACTATCCAGATGATATAGAATCGCCAGCCGAGATTGGCTATTCCTGGAGGGGTGATTTGGACCACGATGTAGTTGGATATCCTGTTGGGGTGTGATAAGTCCACAAGCTGACACCTCGTTGCAGGGGCATACCAATTTGAAGCGGTTCCCAGAGCGGCACCTTTCGTCCTCATGGACAGACTRTTGATTTCGGTCGGGTATAGCCACGGAACACCCTAAAGTATGATACGTTATGATCCGGTGGGAGAGGGGGGAAGTGAATTGTAGCCATTTTCCACATACCTGCCAGCATATTCCGAAAAATACATAGTATAAAAAGAAGAATGCTGTTGCACCTGCACCGTATTTTGAACCCAGGGTCGGATCATCCGCCTTGGAAAGTAAACCGGTGATGAAAACGTAACAAACGCATTGGCCAGCAGCACCCCACATCATGAGTTTTCTACGACCGGCCGTTTCGATGAGAAGGAGGCCGAAGAAGGAGAATACGAGGTAGGATACAGAGTTGCACGCTGCGAGAAGGCGGGAAAGATTGTTTGAGAGACCGACGGAGTTCTGGAGGACGAGAGGGAGGCTGGTTTGAGTAAGGGTGGATGTTAGAAACGAGGAGGGGAATAATGAGGGAGGGCAGAGGCTCACTAATAGCTCGTGACGTTGATCCCGACCAATTGCTGCATCCATTGTGTTCCTAGGAGGTGTCAGGGCGTCATGATTAGAGAGTACTCATCAATGGAGGCATACCGGCGCCTAGAATTAACCTCCGCATCATCCCGGTGTCTCCAGTATTGCCTCTGAGTATATCCTTCCAGCTTGGCGCATTCTCCTTCTCTATTCTTACAGCCTCCAGGATTTCATCTCTCTGGGTCAGGATATACTCGTCTTTCGCACTCGCGTGCTCCCCTTCCAGTGCGACAAGCACATCTACACCCTCGTCCTCGAAACCATGAGCGAGGAGCCAACGAGGACTTTCAGGTAACCAGGGTATGGTACTGATGAGAATGAAGGAAAAGACGAGCTGGAAAGCGATCGGGAAACGCCACGATAAGCTGCCCTCGATGAAGCTAAAACCATATGTCATCCAATTGCTTAGTGAAAAACCTGCGATGTTCATTCTATTCAACGAGATTAGCGGGTGCACACGGAAGGGGGGTTGGCGAGGGAATGTACGAACATCATCTCAAAAACCACAAGTTTTCCCCTCCAGGTTGGTTTAGACGTCTCACTTTGCCAGACCGGCGCCGTTGCTGTGTTGATGCTAAAGTCATTCTCCATGAGCCTAAGCACTTCTTGACACTGCGAAGGACAAACCCGTTGCCGAAACCTGTACCAGAATCACTCAATGATACCGAATATGAAGGATGAAAATGGACATGCCCGTGATTAATCTTGCGACAATCATTTGTGCCACAGAAAAGGCACAGGTCTGCAAAACCGCGCCAATAGACATGATTATAACGCCAATAATAAAGGTCTTCTTCCTTCCATATCGTTCGCCTGGGGTCTCTCAGTATCTTACGGGGTGTAGAAGCTGTTGGGGAAACACACCAAACACAAAGGTTGATATTGCGCCAAAGAAACTAGTACAGATTCCGGGGTCCGGTTATGAGTGGATCCCACCCTATATATCAGTCCGTCAAATCGAACTCACCAGCCAATGTCATATAGCGATACAATAGTGCCTTGTAGATTGGGATCTGGATTCCCCATGGTGTCTAGAAAGTTTTGCGTGACAATAATACCACCGAAAACTCCTTGATCATATCCTGGACGAGAATTTGCATCAGTTGACAACTCATGGGCTGAAGTCTTGAGATACACAACGTGCCAAATAGCGTCATCGCCGTAGTACAGGCAACAGTCACCCATATATTCAGTTGTGTTCCCGTCATTCCGAAGTAGGGCTTCTTCGCAGCTTTCCCCGTAGCGGTCCCATCGTGAAAGCCCTCCTGCTGTACGCTGGGTGACTTTTGACCTTGCTCTGTGCTGTCATTGGGTTTTTTAAAGCTCATGAGACCCTATTCTCTCTCGAGGTAGAGGACGTATCCAGGAAACGGGACTGGAGGAACTGGCAAGAGGAATGGGAACAGTCACCTAGTGGCTCTGGCTCGGATGACTTGAGCTTCGTCTTGGACTAGCTTGTGATATAAATACGAGGAATGCGAAGCCACCATGGCTTGGGTATGGTGTAGCCGAGCCCCACGAGCGTCCTCCGAGAAGCGCACTCCAACGTTTGGGCTTCCACACTCACAGTAGYAGTTGCTTCCTGAGGTCAGCTGGGGTCGTCAATGGCGCGAGTTGGGGTTGGTTCTCTGATAGGCGCTTTAAGCGACGCTGGTCACGAGCCACCTCTTGGCTTCCGACTCTCAGGAGTAGGCCACAAAATGTCAGCACAAGGTATGCTATCTGCGTCTATCATGACCACGATAACCGAGGCTGTTACGCTAGAAGCAGGTCTTGGGCATTTCTATAATGCGCACAACTTTTCTGTGCACAACCCCGTCATGTACGAAATCGGAACTCAGATAAATCACTATCACAAGAGTATCAGCGGTGGTGGGTGGTTGAGCGTGCGATCATCGTTAATTGAAATTAAGCTCTGCAGCTACCAGTGCTAGAAGTGCTGGCAAAATATACCATCGTTGGAGTGGAATTCGACTCATCTGCTCGCGATCCTCCTCCACGGTGTCACCCAGACACACGCAAGAGTATCGTTCAGTCCATACAGGGGCATATACGAAATCCTAATCCGGAAAAGAGGGTGCTCTGGCTTTATGGACCTGCAGGGGTCGGAAAATCAGCTATCATACAAACGCTCGCGGAACGCGAGTCATCTCTTATGCTGGGCGCGACCGCTTTTTTCTCAAGGGCCGGTAAACGCAACAACCCCGCACGAATATTTACTACTATTGCATACCAATTAGCGGTCAGGATCCCAGCCTACCGGGCTTATATTGGCGATTTGCTTGCCACCGATCCCAAGTGTCTGGAAAAGTCGATGACGGAACAGTTTAGAATTCTCATCATCATACCATTTGCCGAAAGGCATTTACACGAGGGCCCCATCTCACGGACGATATTTCTCGATGGACTCGACGAATGTCAAGGAGAACGAGAGCAATGCGCGATTATCGCTCTTATCACCAACTTTGTTCTGCAATTTCCCTCGGTCCCTTTCATTTGGATTGTCGCGAGTCGTGGAGCTTCTCACCTTAGAACCTTTTTTTCGAGACCTGAGGTCGACCTCTGCTGCTGGAAGCAAGAGGTTCTGATCGATTCGGACGCGCATGAGGATGTGAAACAATATTTACGAGACGAATTTTCGAGAATACAGCAAGAATACCCCGACTTGATACCAGCACCACAATGGCCAGATGCTGAGCAATTTATAAAGGTTGAGTGTGCGGCGGCCGGTTTCTTCGTATTTGCATCAACAATCACCAGATTCATTGGGGACCCTGAGTTCGGGGATCCTGCATCTCAGCTCRATCGCCTTCTTTCTGTCATGTTTTTGGACCCCATTTTTACCGCTCAACCAAGTGAGCCCTATCCACTCTACACTCTCGATGCCCTTTACACCCAAATCATGTCCGATATTCCTCGAAACCAACTCCTTACTGCACAACAAATTCTTGGATATTACTGCTTTGATGTTCCTTTCAAGTTCTCTGATGAGAGACACACTTTCCAAGTAACATGCAACATTCTAGGCCTCGAACGCCATGTGGCATACAGTGTTTTACGAAAACTCCATTCAGTCCTCGAACTTCCACCTCCGGAGGATGCGCGCAAGAAGAGTATCACGTTCTTCCATTCGTCATTCCTCGAATACCTTCAAGATCCCAGTAGATCGCATGATTACTCGATCTCCTTGGAAGGCACAATATCAACCTTGTGTTCTTGCTTCTCTCGTATATTGAAGCAACTGACAAAGACTAGTCGTGCGCATCTCTGCCTTTCGTTGAACTATTAGAACTCGCTGACACTCTCGTAGCCGAGAGAGATGTTCAGATACGCAGTGTACAGCTTTCGTGGCCCTCACAGGAAGGTAACACCGGAAATCATGCCCTGAGGAGAGTAATAGTCACCCAAGTCTTGGAGACCTGGGTGAGAAGCCTCCACTCTCTTCACGTATTTTGGGGCCTTCCTCCTGGTAGGATCTCACGTCACAGCATGGAGTTTCAAACGGCAGCTATTTCTTCGATTGTGGAAAATATCGATTACAGCAAATTAATATTTTGTACCTTGCCTGAAGGTATCGTAACGTTTTGGACTTGGTTCCAAGGATATGTAAGTCGAATTGTCATAATACCTTACCTTTGATAATTAACACATCCGTGTGTCAGGCCCCGGCAAGGATCGTAAACCGGTTGACAGTCACGTCCTTCCCTCTCAAGGCCTTGGACATGGAGTGCGCTCTCGCTCATAAACCGGCATGGTTCTTCGAAGCCATTCAGGCAAGGTATGCGCCGACCCTCTTGCGTTGGCAAATCTTCTGGCCGGAAGCATCGAACGAGGTGCGTTGTACCCACTTCCCCAGCGACCCCAGTGTGTTGATCTAAGGGTGCAGATTTACAACCCAAAGACCGTTGTGAACGCACTGCTCGATGGCGTTCCACCACTCGCCGAAGTGACGGTTCTTGGGACGACAAGGGCACAATGTTGTGCAGTTATCGAGTATCAGGATCCTGAAGGGTTGATCGTGCGATGTTTCTTTCCCTACTCGCTTGAATAGATGACCGCTCCGATCACCGTGCGCTTGCAATGTAACCTTCCGCGTGACCCTGGAAGCGGGCAATGTTCAAAGCATATACCATATCTGGATTATGTCGTGACGAGTGACCACCAGTGCTTCCTCGTTCTCCACCGTCTACGAGCACCGATGTCAGCGAGATATCAAGCATCCGAGTCCATACCTTTCCCCCAGGGTATATTCCCCACTTTGCCGGCTTCTCCCTTTGCTGACTATGCGTTCCCGCAGCCGAGCTCGCCGCACCGCGAACAAATCCTAGTTTTTTCCCCAATGCACATAACTTCTCCATGCACAATCCAGTGATGTACAACGTCGAAACCCATTATCACGGGAACGTAGATGGTAAGTGTTCAAGTAATCGACTATCGTACTTGAAGGGTGGAACTTCAGACTGATGTTGTGAATCTTTACCAGTCCTAACTACTCTAGCGAACTACACCATTGTCGGCGCGGAATTCGACTCGTCTATTCGCGATCCTCCTCCGCGGTGCCACCCAGACACGCGCAAGAAGATTGTTCAATCCTTGCGAGCACAGATACGAAGTGTCAATCCGGAAAAGAGGCTACTCTGGCTCTATGGACCTGCAGGCGTCGGAAAATCGGCTATCATACAAACGCTTGCAGAATCCGAATCATCTCTTATGCTCGGGGCAACTGTCTTTTTCTCGAAAGTCAATAGACGCAACAAAGCCGCTAGAGCGTTCACTACCATTGCATATCAATTGGCTGTCAGAATCCCAGCCTATCGAGCCTACCTTGGTGAGCTACTCACCGCCGACCCTAAATGCCTGGAAAAATCTATGGCGGATCAGTTTAAAATTCTCATCGCTATACCATTTGCTGAAAGGCGTTTACACGACGACCCCATTCCCCGGGCAATATTCCTCGATGGACTAGACGAATGCCAAGGAGAGCGAGAGCAATGTATGATCATCGGCCTCATCGCCGGGTTTATTCTGCAATATCACACTGTCCCTCTTATTTGGGTCATTGCAAGTCGCCCAGAATCCCATCTTAGGACTTTCTTCTCGAGACCTGACGTTTGTACCTGCTTCTGGGGGCAAGAGGTCTCGATCGATGTGGATGCGCGTAAGGATGTCGAGTATTACCTACGAGCCGAGTTTCTCAGGATACAACGTGAATACCCTGAATTGATACCATCTACCCAAAGGTGGCCAAATGTCTCACAATTTATCATGATCGAGAATGCGGCGGCTGGCCTTTTCGTATTCGCGTCGACAGTCATTGGGTATATCCAAGACCCCGAATATGGGGACCCTATTTCTCGGCTCAGCCGTCTCCTCTCTGTCATCGGTTCGTATTCCATGAYCAATATTCAGGAGAACGACCAGAATCCGCTCCACAACTTGGATGTTCTCTACGAACAGATCATGTCCGACCTTCACCCAAGCAAACTCCCTACTGTAAAGCGGGTCCTTGGATACTACAACCTCGACATTGTGTCTAGGAATCTCGAAAAGGCGTATGTGTTCCAAGTGGCATGCAACATCCTGGGTCTCGAGCGCCATACCGCATACAGCACTCTGCGAAAACTCCGCTCAGTTCTCGAACTTCCGCTTCCCGAGGACGCTTGGAAGACAACCATCAAATTTTTTCACTCGTCGTTCCTTGAATACCTTCGGGATCCCATTAGGTCGCACGATTATTCCATCTCTCCGGAAGGCACAATGCTTGACTTATTCTCATGCCTCTCCCGAATTTTGAGGCAGCTGACTACGACCAGCCGTACGTACCTCAGATTCTGTCTCACAATGAGGCTTCATTGACACATATAATTGTAGCTGAGAGGGATGCCCAGATCCACAGTGTGCAGCTTTCTTGGCCCTTTGATGACAACCAAAACCACGAAAATCACTTTTTGAGAAAGGCGGTGTCTAATGCCTCTGCGATCTGGGTAAACATGCTATCACCTTTCCACCACGCATTCTGGGAAGTTTCTGCAGAAACGGTTCGGGCAACYCAACCCCTCAGTTTCGAGTTACAAATAGCAATGATTTCCCCTACTTTGGAAAAACTCGACTTTAGTAAACTGGCGATTTATGCCCCTCATGAAGCCATAGTGACGTTTTGGATATGGTTTCGGGGATATGTCAGTTCGATTGCTGTGTTCCGTGTTCCGGATCACTAAGGAGTTCACTTACAGGCTCCAGCCCAGATCGTAAACCGACTTACGACTGCATCCTTTCCCTTTCGAGATTTAGATATCGACCGTGCACTCTTAAGCAAACCGGCTTGGTTGTTTGAAGCCACACAGGAAARGTTTTCTTCCACCCTTGCACGCTGGCAAATCTTCTGGCCGGATACATCGATAGGGGTRCGTGTTTCYCCCTCCTTCATTCTCTTTTATCTTTTATCTAGACCTTGGTGATTGATCACTCAAATGAATAGGGTCCTAGTCCCAAAGATGTCGCGAGTGCGCTCCTGGAAGACATCCCGCCATCTACCGAGGTGACGGTTCTGGGCAATACACCATGGCAATGTTGTGCTGTAATCGAATACCAGGATCCTGATGGATTGATTGTTAGATGTTTTTTCCCGTATTCACTCCAGTAGTCTTTGTGTGGGATGAATCTTGTCCTGTTGTGTTTTAAGAAAAAAGACCCAAGTTTTAGCGCAAAAAGTTTGGATTAACCAAACCCTTTTTTATTATTATCCGTCATGTACTGTACAGTACATACAGTATTCGACCGTCGATCGACACACCCCAATCGATTTAATTYCTTTTCTGCTTCCAGTTTTGCAAAGCAGAACCCAATTCTGCGCACACACCGGGCACACACACATATTTTCATATTCTATAGTGTTATTTCCTAGACGAATATTAGCTTATCAACACACCCTCAGCGGGTTCGCGAAACGAAAGCGTAGCGCTGATTACAATCTTTACCCTCTTTATTGTAAACGATCAACATTTTTCCGCCATTAATTCGAATTATTTTTTTCCCATCGATTTATCATCACTGCTACCGACACAAATGAGCCTTATAGGGCCAGTTTGGTATCCAACTTCCAAGAAAAAGGAGTGTAAACAAAAAAAAAAAAGGAGCGTGCAGTAGAAACCGGGGGGAAGGGGCGGAGGGGTAAGCGAACGATGGATAGAAAAAAGAAGATAACAACGATTGGGATGGGACTTTCAAAAAAAGAAAAAAGGTCAAGAAACTCTACAAAATAAATGCAACAACGGGAAAACAACGAGTGTATGTGAGACGATAAAAACACAAGATAGAGAGCGGGAGGGGGGGGAGTCAAAAGTAACCCAAATAATTAGAAAACAATAAAAAAACTCAAACTCGATTAAAACCGATTCCACTTCCCCGAACCAGCAGGAACCTTCCTCGCACCAGTACCAACAGTCCGCTTCACCAAATACTCTTCTTCCTCACCATCCTCCTCATCCCCTCTCACCCCCACCACCACTCCAGATCCACCACTAACACCACCACCACCATTATTATGAAATCCAGGCAAAAACTCCTGCGGCAAYTTGGGCACAGGCGGTATCCTCTCCTGCTCATCCAACATCGCCTCCACACGTTTCACAAATCTATCCCTCGCCTGTCCACTCTTCTCGTTRTCCAAAAAGCTCGCACGGCTGTATATGCTCCCGCTCCATCTACTGGACTTTGCAAACTTTCCTCCCCCTGGTCCTCCTCCTCCTGGTCCTCCTCCYGAGTGCCCGTGCCCACTACTCGATTCATTTTCGCCGCTCTCTTCTTCATCTTCGAGGTAGAGCGTCGATCTGGGTCTTCGAGATTTACGATCTAGGTGGTCGCGGATCTCGTCATAGGGATAATAGGATCCTTCGCCATCGTCACCATCACCACCATCATCACCGTCATCGTACGCCTGCTGCTCATAATACTGTTCAATCGCAAGCGCATCGAACCCTCCTCCTTTTCCATTGATGCTGGTAGAAGGAGGAGCAGGAGCAGAGGCAAAAGGACCAGTATCACCACCACGCAACGCTTCAAAACTCCTCCTAGTCGCAATAACCCCCCCCTCTACCGCCTCCTCCCTCTCATTAATCCTCATCTTCCCATACTCAATCCTCGACTCTCGAAACCTCGCAAGCACCCCTCGCACACTCTCATCCAATTCAACTGATCCTGCATCTTCATCATCATCATCATCATCAGCAGTATCCTCCATCCATCCCGATTTAGGCGAAACGCCTCCTCCTCCGTTTCGTCCAATTGGTGAATTGGAGGAGGAAGAGGGGAGCTTGAGATGGTAGAGGTTATTGGAATGGATAGGGTTGATCGGGAATGGTGATTGTCTTCCTCTTTGGACGATGGAGCCACCGCCGCCAGTGGGCACGGTGAGGTTCCCGTTGTTGGAATTGGCAACATGGCTAATGCTAGTGACAACACCAGGAGGGCCGCCGATACCAAGATCACCCTTGTTTTCCTGTTGACTCAACCTGCGCTGCACTCGAGCCCTCAACGCGCTCCCAGCCGCCGCCGTCGCAGCAGTCATAGTATTAAAGCTCGTCGGTGGAACTCCTCCTCCTCCTCCTCCTCCCCCTAAATTGGGACTCGAAGTCAAACTAGAATGCGGTGAACTCATCAACAAAGGCGAAGGTAAAGGTGATCCAGTCGTAACCGCAATCCCCACAGTCAATTCATTACCAGTACCTGTACCTGTACCTGTATTAGGTACGTTTGGCAACGGAGCAAGCGGAGGCGGGCTGGGCGGCGGCATATCATAATAGGCAAGTACATTGGGAGCTGGGAGCGGCGAATGTCGGCCGTTTGAAGCTGCTGGTCCTCCTCCTACGCCTAGGTTCCCGTTAACGATGGTCATCCCCATACCTGGACGACCGGGACGCGAGAGTAGAGGAAGAGGTGAATGGGATCTTCCGCCTGCTGATGGTGGTGCTGGTGCTGGTGGTGTAGGCGATATTCGACCATTCATGCCGACACCCAGTGAATTCGTATTCACCTGCAAATTCGACGATGAAGTCTGTCTAGATAGTCCTCCCTGTTGCTGAAACTGTTTATGTGACACTGGAGGATGCTGCTGTTGGGACGTAGGAACTCGTACGCCAAACGGTCCATCAACAGGCGGGTTTGAAGGTCGGAGCCGAGAAGGTGTATTGGATACTACAGGCGGAACCGCCCGCGGTTGCCCCGCATCCAAAATATCGCCCGCACCAGCATCAACAGTACGAGTGATAGGCAGTGAGATGATGGGCTTCTTCCCTGCCTTTTCTCGTTCCCTCTCCTTTTCCTTTTTCTTCTTCCCCTCTTTTTCCTTCTTCACACTATCCTCCTTCGGCGTTCCACCACCAAGGAAAGGCAACACTCGCCGTTTGCTCGGAGTCTGTGGAAGACCCAAATTGGAACTACCCCCCTCATTCGACAACGACTCCTGGCTAACGACTTCYTTAAGCGACACCAAAGACACACCAGCAGACTGTAGTTGCGAATGCGACTGTGAAGTCGATATCGAAGTCGCCAAAGACGTCCGACCTGCACTCGAGTTGGTGGTGGTGGTAGTGGTGAAACCAGGCGAATGCGAATTCGAAGTCGAAGTCCTCCCTGTTGTGCCCGCACTTGCAGTTGTGCCTGCTGAATTCGGGCGTGTGGTGGTGGCATTGGAAGGGGAAGGAGTAGGGAATGAAACGGGGGGTCTAGAGTGGGACGAAGAAGGTATTGAGAGTGTGGTGGGAAGTGCTGGGGGAACTGTTTGAGTAGAGGGAGAGGTCGATGGGGATGTCGAGAACATATCCGCTGATAGCCCGAGTCCGAGGTCGAGTCCTAGGCCGGTGGATCCGCCGACAGCTGGTAGCCGCCCTTGACTCTTGTTTCCCCATCGTAGCGGAGCGGTAGTGGCGACAGGAGGAGGAAGAAGAAGAGGAGGCGGAGGACTCGTACTTGTGCTTGGACTGCTCTCACTCGGACCCAAGTTGAGCGTCGTCCCAAACATTTCGGCAATTGGCAACACAAACTTCTCTTTTTCCTTTTTCTCGCTCTCCCTTTCTCTCTCTCTCTCCCTCTCCCTCTCTTGTTCCAACTTGAGATCTGACTTTGAGGCCTTGTTGCCAAGTCTGAAAAACAGACTCTTTGACTTTTTCAGATCCTTGTCCTCATCCACCGCCGCCTTTTTGCCGGACATCCAACCCTTTGACTTTGACTTTTTACCCACACCATCCGTTTCGTACCCGACGTGATCAAAAGGGGACGCAGGAGCGGAAAACTGGAATTTTGGCTTTGGTGGGGCCTTGACAAGCGATCTTTTCCGTCTTCGTGGCTCATCCAGGCTCCCCGGAGCTAGCGATTCTTGGTCGGGAACTGTCAACAAGCTAGCGCCAGAACTGGGGGGCAGGGGCACAGTGGACCCAGGAACGTGAGAACGGTCTTTAGCGTCCTTCTCGGCCTTCTTCTTGTCCTTTTTCCGCGACGGCTCACCACGAACGGCTCCGTCACTCTCGTAACCATCTCGACCTCCTGCTCCATTGCGCTTCTTTTTGAGCTTGGAGGGAGTGGTGGGTCTTGGGGGTGTGGAAGTGGTGGGATCAGCGGAGGAAGAGGGGAGGTGGGGTATGAGGGAGGACGATTCGGAGGATAATACAAAAGGAACGGTGTTGGCGTGTTGGGGGTGAAAGTGGTTGTTGAATTTCTGGGCGTAGGTGTTGGAGTGGTTTTGGGAAGATGAAGGGGTAAGCGGGTATCGGCCGGAGAGGGGAGAAGAGGCCGGCGATTCCTCCGAGTGTGTTAGAGCCGGAGAAGGGATCTGGTCCTAAAAAAAAAAATGAAAAAACAATAAAATGTCAGCTTGGTATTGGGGAAAAGAATAGATGCGGAACTAGGGGAAGCCAGAATTGCGGGCAAAGTATGCATCTGACGGCACGAGTCACGGCACACAGATCAAATTAAGGTGCCGGCTCCAGCCTAAGCCAGAGAAAGAAGAATGAGATAGCTGAGAAGCAGAAGCAGAAGTGGGGGGGGGACTGTTGTTGCCTGATAGGCGTTTACCAAAAAGGTTCTCCCCATCTCCATGGAAGAGGGGACCACCCAAGTTCCTGGTCTCTCTCTCTGTGTGTCCCGATCATGGGTAGCAGAGGGGCTCTAGGGGAGCGGGGGAAGAATGAACCGTGGGTGAGAGAGGGGGGACATCTGCCTCCCCCCCCCCTGGCGCCACAAAGCTATTGAGACGGGCAGTGGTGAGAAACTGCAAGGCAAAACCTGGCAGGTCGGCCACGCTCTTCGGGAAAGGGGAAAACAAAAGGGCGGGCGCTGGGGGGGGTAAACCGAGCAACGGAACAACAGGGAATGGAGATTTTTTTTAAAAAAAAATGGGGGCCAGAGGGGACGGTGGAGAGGGGGGGGGGGAGGAGAGAGAACACACACCTCGTCTTCCTCCTTGAGAGGGTTGCTGAACATCCAGTCGGCAACCAGGGAGTTGGAACCTAGACCAAGCTGGAGGGCAGCATCGAGGACAGATGCGCGGATGGCGCTGGAGTCGCGGGTAGGGGTTGCCTCTGAGTTTTGATTGTGGACGCGGGCTCTTGGGCGCATAGAGGCGGGCATGTCGATGGCAGGGTATGACATGGCGGAGGGCAAGAAAGCGCACTGCGCCCAGAAAAGCGAGAAACAAAGAGAGACCTTTGTGGCCCCCCTTGAGAAACAGAAGAGAAGAAGAGAAGAAAGCGTTAATTGGCTCACGTGACCGAGCCTCTCTCCCCTTAGGTGCCTTGGCAACCCTGCATTCTTACTCTCTCTCTCTCTGTGATCTCGCTCTCTTTCTCCTTGCTTGCTGTGCTGTGCTGTGACCATTAGGTCAACTTCGCCCACAGCTCCATTGCTTTCTGATGGCCAGAAATAAACCCATCTCGACTGCGCTCACTCGGGCGCATTTTTGCGGTGGGGCACCTACCCGTTGATGGGGCTATCTTTCCCAACACTGCAACGAATGGGAACCATCTGTAAAAGAGTGCCCTGAGCTGAGACGCCCTCCGATATTTTACATCGTAAGTGACCTACGTAGTTCAGCTCCACTTAACTCACAATGTTTTCACAACAAAAACAACAACGTTGCGAGCGCTCGCACCCTTACTCCAAACAACCCCCCCGCCCGCCCTTTTTTTGTGTCTTTTTTTCGTAATTGAATCTATGACGACCTACTGCCCAACGACCGGTAACCGAGCCCTGTCCAAAGAAAGGGAAGGGAGGAGTGGTGGGGCTATAAATCGGCCCTGGCAGTTAATAAACCCCCCTTCTATCCGCCTTTTTGTCGCCGTAATCTCCCAAAATAAAAATAAATAAATAAAAAAAGAACGCATAGACTCCACTTTCCCCCCACCTATCGGTCAAACCAATCAAGTGGCGCTGACACATATCCAGGCCCGTATAAATGCGGGCCATTCGAGCGATGCCCCCATGTTTGACCTCAACTTCCCTCACACACATCATCTAACCCTGTCTGATGGGGCCGATAAAACACAACACCACTTGCTTAGATGGGAGAGAGTAATCAGTTGTTGGAATCTGTCAAAATGATAAGCATTGAGAGAGACAGCCAAGTAGTTAGTTGTGTGATGATGAGCGTAACCAAATTCACCAACGTACGACTGGTCGCGATTTCAGCCAAACAATCAACTTCCAACACATCAACAAAGAGGGCCAATTCATCACTTCAAACAAGGGGCGATCTTAACCAGGCACAAAGGGACGAATAAAGCCGATATAAAAGCTTTAGATTTAGGTAAACTGCATCTCATGTCATCATATGGATAATTAAAAAAAAAAACCAGGAGCGAGAGAGAGAGGGGGATATTAAAAAGCGAGA
>JAECYV010000024.1:242153-375509 GCA_023014305.1 Lepiota subincarnata
GCTCCTCGGGGGCACAATCGACGATGATCCTCCGCCCACAGTAGGCGTAACCGCAAAGTCCCGYGGAATCGGCGGGAGAACCTTGGACTTGTTTGAAACGGGCGAATACGACCTCGGCGGACTATGCTGTTGATAATCACCACCACCCTGCTGCTGTTGCTGTTGCTCAGACGCAACAACAGTATGATTCGACGACACATTGAAAAACGACGAACTCCCGCTACTGGGCGTCGTAGTCAAGTTGGTCGCACCACTCGGCCTCCCTTGCACCTGTCCCTGTCCCTGTCCCTGTCCCTGCACACCTCCGCCGCCCTCGACTGGCTGCTGTGACGGCTCCTTCTCCTTCTCCTTTTCCTTCTCTTTTTCCTTTTCCTTTTCCTTCTCCTTCTCCTTTCCCCTTTCTCTCTTCATCCCAAACGACAACTTGCTCGCCTTTTTCACAATCGAAGGCTTATGCGGACTACTCCCATGTCCCTGCTGCTCCTCAGTAGCAGTACCAGAAGTCGAACTTCCCTGCTGATTATGCCCCCCCGCCCGAATCGTCGACGGCTCCACAGAAGACATATCAATCGAGGGCGAATGTATACACTCAAACCCCGTCTTCGTCTCCCGATACTGCACTTGCATCCGGTCCAACACACGCCTAATATCCGCCCCGATCACATACGGCGACTTGGACGACGTCGTCGCAACACTGAACAGTCCCTTGAGGAACACCGGCTTAAACTCCTTCTCCTCCTCCCCACCCTTGTCCTCCTTCCCCTCCCCCTTGTCCTCCTCCCCATCCTCCTCCTCATGTTCAAGCTCCCCACGTTCATGCTCAGCGTCATGCTCACGCTCAACACGCTCATCCTCCCTCCCCTCCGGTACATCCGACTCCCTCCCCGGACTTCCAGGGAAAAACCTCTCCACAAAAGGCCGTCCATGCCCAGCGCTCGTGGTACTATACCCCGTCGAGGGTCTCCTATGCCTCCCAATAGTTCCGCCACCACCTCCACCCGTCATCAACGCAGCACCGGTACTACTCCTCCTCTCATGTCTCGTCAATCTCCCCTGCGGATCCAGAATCGTCGCCGCGCGTCTATGCACACTCCCAATCGGTTGACTCATACTCGTCATCAACGGCGTCGGACCCTTCAGGGTCTGTGTACCATTAGTAGTCGCACTAGCACTGGTGGTGATAATAGGTGCAGGGCTGATATTGGCGCTCGGGTTCGGGCTGGCAGTGAGATTGGGACCGGGCATAGTGGCGGTAGTGGTAGATTCAGGAACTGTCGCAGGCTCGCTTTCCTTCTCCTTCTCCTTGAGCGCGTCACTCGAAGGTCTCGGCGAAGGCCCCAATCCCCGTTTTGTCCCATACCCCCTCCTCCCCTCTTCCCCTCCCCCCTTCCCAACCAACAAACTCCCAAACTTCCTCACAAGTGTCGCACCACCCGCCACAAACCCACCACCACCACTACCATGATGCCCTTGCCCTTGCCCTTGCTGTTGCTGCTGCTGCTGCTGCCTCTCAATCTCCTCCTTTTCCCGATCTTCCGCACTCTCATGCGGCACAGGGAACGACGTGATCTCAGGCCCAACAGTCCGCGGYGGCTCGGGCAACCTCCCTCCCATCTCATCCACACCTTGCTGTTGCTGAGCTCCATGCCCAAACATACTCCCCCACCCCCGTCCCAACACCGTCGGCCTCTGGCTCAAACTATGACTCCGCCTATGCGCACCAGCAGGCGGCGCTCGCGGCATCTTGCCCTTGACACTCCCAGCAACACCCAAYGCCTGCTGATCCGCATCAACAGGTCTCCGCTGCGGCTGTGGTACAGGCCCAACAGGGGTTGTTGGAGTCGCGGGACCGGCATTGGTACCCGCAGTGGATGGTAACCCGAGATCTCTCGCCCTCGGCTGAGGATGGAAGGTCGGCGTCGTAGGCGAAGGTGCACCCGTATCATACGAAGCCGCRCTATAATGCGATGGATCTGGTGCAGGCAGTCGAGGCAAGGGCATGCTATAGTCCGGCTTSCCCGTCATCACACCACCAGCACCASCAGCATCCTTCCTTGCAGGTGCAGTGTAATGCGGTTGCTGAGTCGCAGTATACTGCTGTTGCTGCTGCTGCGCTTGAGTGCTCTGCCTACCCGCCACCGTTGCATCCTCACTCATCGCGCCCACCGACGTACGCTGATTATTCGCCACATTGTCCAGAACCGAGAGTTGTGAGCTCGCAAAGTGCCCAGGCCCATACACCCTCTCACGCTCCATCTTCTCCCGTGCAAGGTAGTACATCGATATCAGTGGATGGAACCCTCTCGTGGGATCCGGCGGCTCCTTGTGCGACTCTCCGGCGAAACCTCCAGGGCCCATCAAAAGATGATTCTGAGACCCAGGTGGTGAATGACTCTGCGGGCTGCTGGGCGGGGAGGATGCAGGAGAGAACAGCTTTCGGCGATAATAATCAAACCCAGAAAACCTTCTGCTCTTCCTGGATGGGGTTGGAGAATCCAATTTGGTCGAGCTACCATCAAACGAAATGGCAAGACTCGAGTTTGAGAAAGACTCGCCCCATCGGGTGGTCCCCGACGATCCATTGAGAGTCCCAATGTTCCGTTTCCGTTCCCAATGCTGCACTGAGCGSGTGTACGCATCCGATTCGAGGACTCTGATGAGCTTGCGCTCGATTTCCTCCTCCGTGCCAAACTCGAAACCCTTCATTCCACGAATGACCTGCCGATCGAGTTCGTCTGCCCGCAGCGGTTCGCGATGGACGAGATGTGCATCGGGAGGGCCCGAATGACCCCGAAGCATCCATGAATGGTTTAGGACCTCGTGGAGGGTCGCCCGGGCAGCGGGGTTGGTAACCAGCATCCGTGACAACAAATGCTTGCATTCTTTGAAATGAAAAAACCAATAGGGTCAGATTACCGAAAATGTGTTAGCACAAGAAATGCAAAGGAGAGAGACTCACCCGCACTCAACCAAACAGGATACTCCACCAGCCCGCGCTTGATTTTAGCATGGAGAGCAGGCATGCTCTGGTCATCAAAGGGCACTTTGCCGCAGACGAGGACATAGAGCACGACGCCAAAACTCCATACGTCGACCTCTGGACCAGTATAGACCCGCGCATTCAGCAATTCAGGGGCGGCAAAGTAGAGGGAGCCACAAAAGGTGGAAAGATGGCCTACAGGGTCGTAGAGATTTGAAAGGCCAAAGTCGATAATTTTGATGTTTCCAGTCTGAGAGATGAGAATGTTTTCGATTTTGAGGTCTGGAAAAAAAAAAAAAAAAAAGTGTGCGTAAGATCACACGACCTTAAACAGCAAAAAACGTCAACGGACCGCGATGAACGACACTGTTCTGATGGCAATAATCAATTGCGCTCCCAATCTGTCTCGCAAACTTTCTCGCAACGCGTTCGCGTAGCCGGCCGTGGCTAATAATGTAATCGAGCATCTGGCCGCCATTGACGTACTCGAAGACCATGTAGTAGTGATGCTGATGGATGATCATCTCGCGCATGCCACAGATATAGGGATGGTAGAGAAGCATGGAGAGGGCAGCTTCTCTAAGCGTCCGAATCTCCTTCGAGGCATCCTTGGACGCCTGCTTGGCGGCGGATTCGGACATGGCGCCATTCGGGGCTGGTTGTTGGGGATACACACGCGGGAGGATCTTGACAGCGAGCTACGAAGAAACAAAACACAAAAAAAAAATATGGTTGCTAGCACACCGCGTCCCACATTCGCACTAAAAAGTGCAAACAAAAAAAAAAAAAAAGGTTGGGAGACACACCTTTTCGCCGGTGGCATTATGAGTCGCGAGCTTGACCTTTCCCATGCTTCCCGCACCAAGGGTCTTGCTAAGGGTATAGTCGCCCAAGAGACGGTTGGTGCGTGATCGTCCAGAGGGGTGAGGATCGCGAGGGCGCTTGGACTGGGGGCCGGTGGTGGAGCTCCCATCTTTGGAAGAGGCGTCGTCGATGGGAGCGGCGGCGAGGACGGAGGGGGACATGTTGGCTGCGGTGGAGGAGGGGGCTGTGGGGGGCTGTGAGGAGGGAAGGTGGTTTGGCTGAGGGAGGATATTGTAGGCCTGGGGGGGCATAGAAACAGGCCTGGGTCTATAGGAGGCCTGCGGAGCCCTAGGGGGCGGCGGGCGGGGGAGGTGAGTGGCGGCGGGTTGGTGATGCTGGTGGGGGTGGTAAGTGATGTTGTTATTGTTGGTGTTGGTGTTGGTGTTGTTGTTGTTGGTGATGATGATGTTGTTATTGGAGGTCGCAGTCGCAGCGGCAGCGGAGGTGGGTGGCTGTTGTTGCTGGAGGTAATGGGGTTGGTGGTGGTGGTGGTGGTGGGTGTTGTATGATGAAAGGGAGGCTGAATCAAACTCGTGGCCATGGCCCATGGCCGGGTTGGCGCCGAGCTCGTGGTGCTCTGGGACCCGGTTGAGATGGGGGACGACGGACGAAGGGTAGAGCGCCATAGGATGAACGGGTTAGCCGAGATCAAGTAAAAAGCACCCGCGGTCGGAACCTCGCGCCGTTCGCTAAATGCTGGGGGAGAGGGAGAGAGGGAGAAGGAGAAAGAGAGCAAAAGGGGGTGAGAGACGCCCGTCTGTGCGACTTTTTTGTTTCTGATGATGTATCATTTCTAACGACGGAGACTATACGCTATGTAGCTACACTATGTCTTTCCTTTTTTCACAGCAAGCCAGCGCACAGGGTGCTGGTTGAACATGGGCCAGGGGGGCACCACAGCCTGCCAAAGTGTATTGGTGAGAGGGGGGGGGGTGGTGGTGGGTATAAGATTACGCACCAGGATGAGCGCAGCAGTGAAGAACGCGAATACGCCAAACGTCACCTGCAGCGACTGCACTGCAAAGCCTGCAACAAAAGAAAGGACCTAGAAGCGCTCATGAGTGACAACCACCACATGCAAGGGAGCGTGAGTTGCATTACCGTTGCAGCAATGAGGGTGAAGCGGACGAGGAGCTCGACACGCTGCTGGCCGACAAAGTCCTTCAAGGAGCGATGAGCAGGGACGCGCATACAGCGAACAAAGAGCGGCGACATACGATCTTGCCTTGGAGATAGTCGTTCATGACGAAAAGAGTCAATGGCAGAGTATATGCGTGACACCAAAAGTTACAACGTGTCTCTACCGGACATTGCCGTATCTACTACTACTACTAGGTACGCTTCTTTTGCTTTGCATCGCGGAACGCCTCGAGCGCACGCAGTCTCTCGGTCAGCGTCGGGTGCGAGTGGTGGTAGGCAGAGTACAGCCGGTCAACCCACACCGTCGACAGATTCTTCACATGCAGCGTGATCAACGCCCGGCCCAGCCGCTCCCCCATGTCTCCCATCGCCTTCTCGCCCAGCTTCTCCTCGAGCTCCACCGCAAACTTGTCCGCCTCCCACTCAAACTTGCGGCTCACCGCATTCATCCCAATGCTCACAACAGCCTCCAGCGGCGTCAGGATCATCTGGAACAGCAAAAACGCAACAATCGTCGGCGGATGCGCCGCAACTCCCTTGGAAAAGTCAAAGGCACGGAGCACGGGCGGCGCCTGCAGGAACGCCGGGAAGAGCGCGAGGATGGTAAAGATATGCAGCTGCGAGATCGCCATCAGTTTCGTTGGGTGGAGGTAGTACCAATGCCCGAGCTCGTGCGCCAGCACGGCTTCAACCTCTTCAGGCTTGGATTGTTGGATCAATGTGTCAAAGATCACAATGTGCTTGCTCTATAAAAAGACACGTCAGTTTGAAAAATAGTCTACTCCAGAAAGGATACACCAACCCAGGGAAGACCGAAAAAGTATGCATTGCTGTGCGAGCTCCGCTTGGACCCATCAATCTCGTACAAATGCTTGAGCGGGAACTTGAGCTTGGAGGCGAGCGCCTCGATGCGATTCCTCAAATCACCCTCGGCAAGCGGAGACAGCTTGTTGAACAGCGGTTGAATGACCGTCGGGTAAAGCACGACCATGATCAGCTGGAACGAAATCCTATCCACACACAACATCAGTCTCAAATCTTTCAAGTTGGTGCGGAAACTATGCTCACATGAACGCCATGAGCCACGGCACAAACCGGTCCCCAGCCCATCCGAATATGTACAAAAACACCGCAAGGAAAGGTGCACCAAGTACAAATGTAATCGCCCATCCTTTGAGCAAATCCGCAACAAACAGGCCCGGCGTGGTCTTGTTGAAACCGTGCTTCTCTTCCAACACAAACGTCCCATACACGGACAACGGCAGCGAAGGCAGAGTCGACAGGAAGAACAAGATGAACACAAACGCAATCGACTGCGAGATCTAAAAACTCTTACGCGTGAGCGCCTTTACCTCAAAAAAAAAACCCCCCTGCCAGCACTCACCTCGTATTCGGGCCCGTATCCAACTTTGCCCAACAACGAACCCGCAGCGCTCCACGCCCACGCGTAGAATCCAAAGTGCAACATCAACGAATCCAGGGTCTGCTTGTACAACCCCGACACAAAGGCAAACTTGGCCTTGTCCTTTCCATACGCCTGCGATTTTTCAAACACCCCCGGCTGGAAGTGGCTCTCCAGCACCTTGGGCGGTGCAGTCTTGCTATAAAGCGGGTATTGACGCAACCTGTGGCACCATTAGCCTCTCGTCTTTTTCTTTTTTCTTGGAGCCCACTTACAGGAGATAGGACTCGAAAAGAGTCACGGTCCATGAAAACAGCTGCACGTAGAGTTTCCAGTCGATGGGGTCTGTGGTGACAAAGGATAGATGGCGCTGGATTATCTGGAGCTGGTTATGGAGTATGTCCATGATGGAGGTGGTTGCAGTCGAACACGCACTACGAGCGTTTAGTGCAACTCGGAGACGTGGCCGTGCACAGCCACTTATTTATTAAAAAATAAAAACAAAACAAGAATCATTCACTTTCGGCCCATTGCTCGCAAGCCTATCGGGGCCACGCCACCCACTTGTCCCAGTACAGTCTATGACGGCACAGGCTCTCTTGTTCAGGCGTCCCATGGCTGGCCAATTGAAGCGACGGCTTGGCGCGTGTTCTCTATCACGCAATCTCTAGAAAAACAGGCTCCCTTTATGTACTAGCCATGGTCAGCTAATGGCAAGGCTTTGAATTTTAAACTTGGCCCTCCTCCCATGGCTCCCGAGTCCACAGCCGACTTGACCCCACTCCTCCTCTCTCCGCAGCGCTACCTTCCCAACTCATGTCTAATCTGACTCGCGACACTGCTGCTGGGATGCACGCACACCAGGTTCCTGCTGAGGACACAAGCACCAACCCTCATAGTCTGGAGCAGCTTACACCCGACCCAGCAGGTGGTTCCATCATCAGGCCAGGCAGCCTGTCTTCCACCACGCGTTCACCCCACCCACAAGCACCACCACCACCACGGACGAACACCCACAGTACCTCCCAACCCTCCCCTAATCCCTCTCAAGCTTCCTCCCAACCCCGCTTACCCACTTCCATACTTCATTCCCCATCCCCCTCACCCGAACAACCAAACCGTAACCTCAGCTCGCAAGAATCCACGGCTACATCCCGTCTTCCCTATGGTGCTGCTTCGGCGTCGCCACCGCCCATGATACATTCACCCCCTCCAGGCCGCCGTCGCCAATCAATTGCGCCAGCAGTTCTCGGTTCCCCTCCTCTCACTAGCCATGACGATCATCATCCCCACACGGATCACGAGTCTCAAGGTTCTCCCTTGCACCGCCACCACCGCCAAGATTCAGCGCTATCCTATACCGCCCTAGCTCGTCGCGCAACAGTAGGATCCGATGCTTACCCCCAGGGCTACATCTCCACACCTGTGATTCGAGGAGACACTGTAGACCTATCTGATCGAGGTGTTGGTGGTGGTGGTGGTGGTGATGGCAGGCCTGACGCAATCCGTTCCCAACCTCCCTTGCCACCCCTTCCCGTACCGAGTTTACATTCCGGCAGAGTCATCAGACTGGATGATAAGGTTCGTCGTCCTCGCTAGACCTTTTTCCTTTTTTTTTTTTTTTTTTTTTTGGTGCCTCTGACAGACCCGTATCTTTTCTTAGCCCCCCCGGGAAAGAACGGTTGGGGAAAGATTGGACCCGACCCTCGATCTAGCCAAGGTTGAAAGGAACAAGTATGCGCTTAAAGCCAGAGTGACGGGGTATGCTTTGAATGCTGCAATTGGCATTCAAGTTATCATAGGGGCTCTGACCACCGGACTATCCGTCGTCACCGAAGGAAGACAAGTACGTGTTTTGATCTAGCGATTTATCACTTTCTCTTTTTTTAACAAAAAGGTTATAGACATCCATTATGACCGCAATCCTTGGAAGGTTTCACTCGGATCTAGTCCCCATCGACTCCTTCTCCTGACATCATTTTTGTTTGGGTTTCTGTAGGTGGAATCGCGACGATTGTGGCGTCTTATCTTGCTCGTGCCCGAGGTTCGAATGAACCTGAGCTTTCGATAGCGAGAGTCAAGGACCTGGAGCAATTCATTCGGGAATGCGAGATTTTCAAATTGGATCATGGGCACCTTTTTCCTAGTGTYAATCCGGAACATAATGAGCGATTAAATCAGCTGCGGGATCTGTTTGAGGAGTTATTGGGGAATGCGAATGGGTACGTTTAGTTGATGTGGGCCAAAAAAAAAAAAAATTGATACACCGATTGATGGATTTTATTCTCAATTTTAGGGAGAGGAGGTTGGCGCCTCCGGTATAACATGACCGAGTTGCGCGATCAAAATTATATCTATACTGTTCATTGTAGACCCGGAGCGTCAGAAGTCGAACCGGTTATGCTGCGAGAAGTGATGTCGACTTTGATTCTGACTGTGTCAAAGGCTCAAACTTGCCGCTTTCCCATCCGCATCATTGATCCCACTCTTGCATGGGCGGCGTAAGATGTGATATCGTTTCAGGCGTAATGACTCCGCTTGACGCAGTGGCTTTTTCGATAAGTACGAGTCGGTCTGAGTTGTGGGTTGTCTCCCCAGAATTGTGCCCCTCTTTCCACTCTCCCCTACACTCCCCTCCATCCCCCCCTCCTCAACCCCCCTGCCCCCAATCCCCTGCTGTGACATAGTGGTGAATCGACATTTCAAACGTTTGCCCTAGGTTATTATTGGGCAATATGCCTCGCTTCCGAGCTTCCAAGTCCGTGAGACCCGCTTTTAGCGAGGGTGGTGCGTATTTTGCGTCTTATCAGCCCTCGACCTGAAGAGCTGTAAAGGTTTTATTTTTACCTGACCCTTAAAATCCAGGAGTTCCGCGTACGTTCGGGGGTTCCACGGATAATCCAAGCTGTATAGCGTCTCCCACTTTGGTAGTGCATCAACAAAGAGACGCCGGTTTGGTCGAATGTRATGACAGTACGACAGCCAGGTCACCAAAAGGTAATTAGGTCGACATTTGACTGAATTTTACGAGTCCTTCATATATATATATGTCCGTGCGTGCGGACCATGTAGGTCCCGTCAGAAGCAGGATTTCCAGGCACGGGCGGAACTCTCTCTACTATCCAATCGAGACAAGCCCTTTACCCGATTCATCTTTGGGTGCTTCCGAYGAACGGAATGCGATAGGTGGTATACATACTGACCTTTGTGGTCCGGTTGAAACTACACCACCTACGTTTTCTGTGATGTATACTCCTCCTGTACGAAGGCGTTCCGCTAGTGACTGTGGTTATCCGAGAGATATTCTTGGTTTAGGCCATCAGTCCCGAGGGCGGTCGTCGAGCGATTCGTTTACTCACCACGTTTGGCACGCCGGGGGGTCCTCGTTGAATGTTACTGGTTATCAACCTTCCGACTCGGGAACTTCACGTGCGGCGAGCGATTATTATTCCAACAGCCCGGTACTCTTACCACCACCACTACCACCCCGCTCACCAGATACGGAGGCCAGTGTCATCCGATTGCAGGTTGCCTCACCAGCTGTGATGAAGGTTGCRCTTAGGAAGCGGAAACYAKRTCATAGACGAATTTTCACCTGCGAAATATGTGGAGTGGARTTGACCACGAAGCAGAATCTGCAATGTTAGGTTTGGCCCCACTTGTTCTTTTGATGCACATAATTGACGTTATTCCCCCTGTGATCTATATATAGATCATATTGCTGCTCACATGGGAATCCGTGATTACGCTTGCACGACCTGTCGCAAGACATTCAGGACACCTTATGTGCGAAATCGGCATGGCCGCAAATGTCGAGAAGCATCGGAAGACACCCATGTAAAGTTGGAGCTTGTTTGACAGATTTGTGTGTTTTAGAATGATAGTCTGTGCTTTCGGTGGGACTGGTGTGCGAACCTTCTTTTTTTATGTATTTATGGTTTAAATACCCCCTTCTCCCCTGACATTTTGTTAAAAACAAAGAAAAACAAGGACAGCTGGATCATTGTATTTAAAAAGTTCGATATTTGTATGTACTTGTGTTTCGTAACATTATTTAAATTATGAAGATACTATCACTGGCGACCATCCCTGGGAACGTCTACTCTAATTCTGACCAACAGTTCAAAGCTCAAAACTACCACTACTCATCTCTATCATGATCAATCATCATCTTGAGGCGGCGTGAGGTGTGATATGATTCCAGTAGTGCTGTTATTCTGATGTGACAGAGCACATATAAAGTATGGGTAGTGGCGTGGTCACCTCCCAAATTTACCCTCTCTTACCCTCCCTTTTGCCCCCTTCCCCTGCCCTCCCCCCTGCCTCCGAGTCCTCATGTCCATGGAACGAGCTTTTGTAGAGAGTGGTGCGCATTCCGCCYGGGGATTGATCTTCTAGTTGATTTATAGAACTGTAATTATCGTTCAAGGTCCCCCCGATCTCGATCGAGGCGCTCCGCATACGCTGGATTGTTCCGATGATGGTRCAAGCTGTATACTATCTACAACTTTGGTGCGTCAACAGGGAGACGTCGGTTTGGTCGAACATAGCGACGGTGCGGCTTTTTCTTATACATGCCCCCCTCCGCTTACCACCATCCTAACTGGAACTACTCGATTGCGGACAGTAGACCGTGGAGTAAGTGAGTTGGGGTCCGATGATTTCTCCGGTAAAGGGTTCCGGCGTTCTTGGCTGGAATTTACATATTCTTATTATGTCTGTTGTTTAGTTCCTACCGGAAGTGGTATGGCCTGGTATAGACAGAGGAACCTTCCATTCTATCCCATCGAGGCAGATTTTCGACGTCGCCCTTTGCCAAATCCACCTTTGGATATTTCCGGACAGAGTACAACGGACGACAGACCCACAGACCTTTCCGAAGGGTATAACACTGGTCGGGAAGTCCTGCCACCCTCTGTATTTCCCCCAGTTTCTCCCCCACAAAGAATGTTCACCTGCGAAATATGTGGAGTGGAGTTGACCACGAAGCAGAATCTACAATGTTAGGTTGGCCCACTTGTTCTTCTGATGCACRCGATTGACGTATTCCCCCCTGTGATATATATATAGATCATATTAATGCTCACAAGGGATTCCGTGATTACGCTTGCACGACTTGTCGCAAGACATTCGGGACACCTCATGTGCGAAATCGGCATAGCCGCAGATGTCGAGAAGCATTGCAAGATACCCATGTAAATTTGGAGCTAGTTGACATTACTGGGAAGATACTCATGCCTTCAGYCAGTGGTCGCCGACTTTGCCTCAGGTTCCTCACACCCATCTCACGGGTCTGGTGCCCGAGTTGTCTACGTTAAACGCCACCGATTATTCCACCGACCCAGGAACACAAACGACGAATGACYATGACAGTTCAGTATTCTCATCACAACCGCATTCGTCCGATGCGAATGCCGGTGTTTTTTTAGACTAGGGGTTGCCTCGGAGGCTGTGATGAAGGCTGCGATAAAGAAGCGAGAACGAGATGGTGGACTGCGAAATATGTGGAGCGGAGCTCACCACGAAGCAGAACCTGTATTGTAGGTCGCCTTGGTCCTTTGACAACCAACTAGTAAACACGGGGGCCTCACGCATATCCCGTGATACAGACCACTTTCAAGCTGCTCACAAGAGGAGCCGTGATTACCCTTGCACGCACTATGGTAGGAAATTCGTGGCACCTCACGTTCGAAATCAACATCAGGTCAAATGTCATTGGGCCTAATCAATACGGCGACGGTCGGGATAACTTGACTGCCGTGACTTAGGCAAACATAACTGCAAGTGTGTAACTGGGTAAAATTAATTCTCACTCGACGATCTGGTAGGGTCACGCATGATGAAATGATAAGAAAGGCCTGATGATTTGGACTATCCAAACCCCTGTACATGATTATAATATTCAGCGCTTATATTTATGGACACCATAACATATGTCCATTCCAAACCGTGCTTATGCCCGCTCAGCCTGTTGCACTATATAGCTGATATGAGGAATATCAAAGTTTGCTCCTTGGCGTTGTCTGAGTTTTTTGTCGCCTTCGCTCTTTGGATAGCACTCACCTAGATACCCATCCACGACTACTACGGTACGCCAGAGCGTGTTGGGTTGCGTCGAACTACTCTCCCTATTTGAGATGCCATCAGGCGGCAATTTAGGGACAAAGCTTTGCTTCTATTAGAAGCCTCGAAATGGCCTCCTTAGATCAATACTCAGCTACCCTCTAGTCAGATGCAGCCCCATCAGGATACTAGTACTGTGATATTCCTGAGATGGCAGGAATACAGAGGTTTCAAAAAAGTTATTATGCTACAATTATATAAGTAGTTAATACTGTTGAAGCCTGCAGAGACTGATTATATTAGTTGATTTGTAGGCATTGGCATTTATAGTCTATCATACATGTGCAATATGAAAGGACAATTTAAAGCATGTTTTCCGTCGGTCCAATGACACTGAGGTGTTACGTGCATCCCCTTTCTTGCGTATTTGGAGCGGACTCTATACCTTACCCCGATGACCTTTTGTTAAAGCAACAACAAAAAAACAAGGAGAGCTGAAGGTTCAACGTCACGCTTTTTTCTTAAATTTGAGAGGGAAACATTGTTGGAATATCACGAACAAACATCTTCGGGGACAATTTCAGCGTGGACAKTATACGAATAAGACTAGCTCCATGCTATGCTGAAATACTACCGACCGGCCGTTCAGAAGTCTGGAAATGAGATTCCTTCCGAAATGAGATTTTGGGGTACTGTACAAGTAGCTCGGTTCTATGATAGCGAAAACAGTGCCTTTTATTCTACGCCATGACGCTAGCAAGTAAAGCCATGCGTATCTGTTCAAATGATGAGTAACGAAAAACAAAAGTGTATAAATCCTTGTCAACTCACGAAGAGGCCGTAGCGCATTTGACGGAAGTAGACAGCACGCCTCAGGTCGAAATCGACTTCGGGATCAATTTCTGAAATGCATGTCGATCAATTCATCGCACTGATCTGCGGCTCGTGGAACATACCATTGATGCGAGGTAAGGGATGCATTACGATCATATCTTCTTTCGCTCTCGAAAGAACCGCATGATCCACTCTGTACGCATCCTTGACCTGCAGCCATTCCTGTTCACTCTCAAATCTCTCCTGCTGCACCCTTGTCACGTACAACACGTCTGTATCTGCAAGAACCTCGTTGATGGATTCACAGACATTAACAGGAACGCCAGCCCTGCGGGCAGCAGAAATCACGTTGCTTGGCATAGATAGGGAGGGTGGTGAGACAAAGTTGAGGCGCACAGAGTACAGAGAGAGGAGAGTGACGAGGCTATGCACGGTACGGCCATTCTTGAGATCTCCAAGGAGGGTAATAGTGCGTCCGTTGACAGTGCCTAACTCGGAGCGGATGGTATAAACGTCAAGCAGAGCCTACATGTTTTGAGCGTCGCTCCTTGAAGTAAATCTCGTAAGGCTATCTTACCTGAGTGGGATGTTCACCGATTCCATCACCAGCGTTAATAATAGGAACGGGAGAGAACTTGGCCGCCAGCTGGGCGCTTCCAATATCAGGATGTCGAACAACAATAGCATCTCCGTAGCATGCTAGAGTCCTGACAGTGTCAGGAAGTGTTTCCCCTTTGGCCACAGAAGACGACTCGGCAGTGATGGACACCACCTCTCCACCACAACGCTTCATGGCAGCTTCGAAGGAGGAACTAGTGCGAGTTGAAGGTTCGAAAAAGGCGGTACAAAGAACTTTTCCCCGGAGGATGTCTAAGACACCGTTACGCTCAACTTGCAAGCGCATTTCATGAGCCAGGGAGAAAAGGTCATGTAGATCACGGTGGGTGAACTGTTTGACCGACAAGATATGGCGGCGATGGAAGGACGGGTGAGGAGTAAGGTTGGTTGATATGTGGCTGGCTTGAGGAACTTGATGGCTCTGCTGAGTAGAGAAGGGTTGGGGAGCAGGAGCGGTCGGAGGTGGAGGTATAGCAGTCTCAATTACACTTTCTTTCACGGGCTGAGGCACATGGGACATGATAGTCGTAGAAATATCGTTTCCGGTCGGCGATGAGAAGAGCGAGCCATCTAAGAACACTGTCTGATCGTGTACGATGACACGGTGAATCACCCCAGCAACTGGCTTTGACTCGAGGGGCGACCAGGTACCTAGATTCACCCTAAATGGAACCCTACGGCCCATCACGATCTCGACGTGGGTGCGAGTCTGCTCTGGTATGCCGAAAATGTGAACAGGATTATCATGGAGACGTATGCGTATGTCCTCAAGCGTGAGCCGGCGCTCTGCAACGGCAGTGAGTAGGAGGGGAAGGACCTCCTCGAGTCCAGACACTGATGTGGGGGCCTTGCCAATATCAGTTGCGACTCGATAGGGGGCCATACCAACAGAGAATGCATCAATTTTGTCAAGTCGCTGCCATAGCGCCTCCTGGTCCATTGCAGTGGGAAGTGCAGCCGTGCCAGGGAAATCCGCTCTAGAGTAGAATAAAGAGTAAATGGAAACATCGCAAGTGACCTTGAGTTGCTTCGCCTTGCTCAGTGTGATAAGCAAGAGGTCGTCATTCGTCTGCACGTCTGTAATGTGCACACCTCGATTGTGTAGGCTGGCCAACAAAAGGATAGAAGCGAGGTCAGACCCCTTGGCATTAGTAACAATGATCTTGTCTGCCGGCCATGAAGTGAAATGACCCGCAACAGCGGACAAAGGTGTACCCCCAGGGACAAATAATACCCTGGTTTGTGAGTGCACATCATCCAGGTTCTGGAGGTTTGTAGCGGTTGCCGTGACGCCAAGGGTGTAACTACAATGGGCTGCGCCAGCGAGGTTTAGGCGCGCCTGCTCCAATCCCTGACGATCAGAGATCATGTTGCCGTCCCCGACTGGGAGAATGAAAGTAGCAGTGAAACCAGCCGCAATCGATGCTTGAGTAACACGCGACAAGTCCTTGCTACCAGGCGTTGTCAAATCCGATACGAATGCAGCAATGTTAACAAGCCCAGGGAAAATATGGGTCTGATGTGAACTCTTGGAATCAATGCTGGAGACATCCAGAGGAAGCCTGCGAACAAGCGCCTCTGCAAGCATCTTGGCATTCTTGACGTTTGTGATGAGTGGCACAGCGTAGTCGATTGCCATACGGCGAGTGTGATAACCTTTGCTCGTGTAGCTCGCAGGCCGGCGGTAGTGGTTCTTTGACGGCAAATTGATGTACATGTCGATCAGATTATTGGCGAGATGTTGACTCAGCGAGTATTCTGACTTCTCCTTCATACGGCTGTCCTCGCCAAGCGTTTCGAGATACTGGAGAAGTCGAGAACATGTGAACGAGGGTGAGACGCAAGTAGTCCTTGATACGCACTTTGCAAAGAACACCATGCTCCGTTAAGAAATCGGCGGTACCTGATGTGGCGAATATATTGTATCCGGCGGCACTCAACTTCTGCACTGAGGGCAATAATTCTAGCTTTTCCCTATAGCTTCCAACAGAGAATAGGATATTCTTCTTCGGCAAAACGATGCCAGTCGAAATCAGCGCTTTGAGATAAGCTTCATACTTATCATGACCGAAGCAAGCGACTTCACCAGTTGAGGCCATCTCAACACCCAGGACCGGATCCGCGCCGGACAAGCGGCTGAAACTAAACTGTGGAACTTTGACTCCAACGTAATCAACGGGGAGGCCAGAATCAGGGTAGGGTTCCACGGGTAATCCTAACATGACCTTTGTCGCTATCTCGATAGCATCGATACCGGTAACTTTTGAAACGAAAGGAAATGAACGCGCAGCGCGAAGGTTGCATTCGATAACCTTGATCTCGTTGTTCTTCGCAATAAATTGAATATTAAATGGACCAGTAACGTTAAGCGCATTGCCGATCTTTGCTGTGGCTTCCTCAATCTGACGAACAGTTTGCGGGTCGAGATCCTGAGGAGGATGGATGAGGGTAGCATCGCCTGAGTGAACACCAGCATTTTCTACGTGTTCGGAGATATAATGCATTAGCATCTTTCCATCCTTCGCAACTGCGTCCATCTCAATCTCCTTGGCCTGCTCGATATATTTGGAAATTACAACTGGGTGATCGCGAGAGACTTCCGCAGCTTGAGTAAGGTAGTTCGCTAGATCATCACCAGTAGAAACCACGTTCATGGCGGCACCCGACAAGACATAGGAGGGTCGCACAAGGACTGGATAGCCAACTTTGTCGCAAAAGGCAGTAGCTTCCTCAAAACTAGTCAACTCCTTCCATTGAGGCTGGTCGACACCTATTTCGTCAAGCAAGCGCGAAAACTTGTAGCGATTCTCCGCAGTGTCGATCATCTCCGGTGAGGTGCCGTAGATCTTAACATTCTGGCGATAGAGCGGCAAAGCAATGTTRTTGGGCGTCTGTCCCCCCATAGAAAGGATGACACCACGCGAGTGTTCCGCATCGTAGATATCAAGGATGGTCTCGAGACTAATATTTTCAAAGTAGAGACGGTCGGCCTCATCATAGTCCGTGCTGACGGTTTCCGGATTGTAATTGACCATGACGGTAGGGAAACCTTGCTCGCGAAGGGTACGGATGGCCCGAACGGCGCACCAATCGAATTCAACTGAGGAACCAATTCGGTACACTCCCGAACCGAGAACCATTACGCCACGATCCTCAAACTTGACATCATGCTCGACGGCGTTGTATGTGGTGTAAAGGTAGTTAGTGAATGCCGGGAATTCGGCGGCAACAGTATCGATTTGCTTGACGAAAGGCGCTATACCGGCCTCTTGCCGCAACCTACGAACGGCTAGTTCAGTCGACCCCAAACAATGGGCGAGCTGGCGATCGGAGAAACCAAGCTGCTTGGCCTGACGAAGGATATTTGATGAGATATCGGACACGTTGTACTCACTTAACCAACATATTAACGGAAGTAGCGGGAGATGAACGACCGAGGGGCTCACTAAAGTCGCTTCTCCATCTTGTAAATATAATAGAGTTTCGTCAAGAACCACTTGTCAATGTTGGTCATCTGGTGGACCTTGTCGACACCATAGCCGCGATGGAAAGCAGTAGAAATAGYAAACACGCGTTTGTCCGTAGGGTTGATTAACTCCTCGTCAATATCCTCCACGTATTCATTCTGTAACGCTACCTCAGTACCAGTTAATCTCGGGAAATTTCAAGAAGCCCACCTTGGCAAAACCAAGGAATTGGTCATCAATAGCCCTAATCGCCTTTTGTATAGTCTCCTCAAACGTCCTTCCAATACTCATAACTTCACCGACACTCTTCATGCTGCTGCTCAGGAGCCTGCTGACGCGGTTGAACTTCTTCAAATCCCACCGTGGTATTTTAACAACGCAATAGTCCAAACTAGGTTCGAAACATGCACTGGTGACTTTGGTCACAGTATTCTTGATCTCATTCAAGGGTATTCCAAGACCAAGCTTGGCCGCAATGAAGGCGAGAGGGTACCCAGTGGCCTTGGAAGCTAGAGCAGAGGAACGAGAGAGACGGGCATTCACCTTTGGACGTAGATTTTCCTCAGTAAAGATTGAGAGCTAGACAACAAAATAGACTCACCTCGATAATGCAGTACTCCTGTGAGGTAGGGTTGAGAGCGTATTGAATGTTACACTCTCCAACAACGCCGAGATGGCGAATGACATTGATGGCAGTTGTTCGTAGCATATTGTAGTCGGAATCTGAGAGCGTTTGGGAGGGTGCCACAACAATAGAATCACCAGTGTGGATCCCAAGGGGGTCGAAGTTCTACAAAGCTTTGAGGACCGTCAACAAAAATGAGATTTGCACTCCGTACCTCCATATTGCAAACAGTGATGCAATTATCCCTGCAGTCACGGACAACCTCGTACTCAATCTCCTTCCATCCTTTCATACTTTTCTCAACCAGTACTTGAGGACTGGTCGCGAAAGCCTTGGCACATAAGGCCCGCAACTGAGCTTCATTCTGGGCAAATCCAGATCCAAGGCCACCGAGAGCGTAGGCTGCTCGAACAATAATGGGGAAGCCAATCTCTTTGGCGGCCACGATAGCCTCCTCGACATTCGTAGCTGTACAGCTCTGCGCACACTTCTCCCCAATTTCTTCCATGGCGCTCGCAAACAACTGCCTGTCCTCTGTAGTGATAATGGTCTCAATAGGTGTGCCAAGCACCTGGACGCCAAGCTCAGCAAACTCGTCTTTCAATCTGACCCCGACGTTCAAAGCCGTCTGGCCACCAAACGTGACATAGATGCCGTCGGGCTTCTCGTATTTGATAACCTTGCGAACGAAATCTGGGGTGACAGGGAGGAAATATACCTTGTCGGCGAGGCCTTTAGAGGTGGCGATGGTAGCGATGTTAGGGTTGATCATGATAGTATAAATGCCCTCCTCTTTGAGAGCCTTAATAGCTTGAGAGCCGGAATAATCGAACTCTCCTGCCTGTCCGATGGACAATCCACCGGAGCCAAGGATAATAACCTTGCTAACATTCGCGCGAGGAATCCGCTTCTCGTTGTCCTCTTTCTTGCCGCCGGGCATTTTGATAGGTACTAGGGTATTGGTCCTGGCGCAATCCTCTATATTTTGAATAAATACGTCGAAGAGAAACTCAGTATCACGAGGGCCGGGGGTGGATTCAGGATGGAATTGGACAGAGAAGAACGGCTTGTCTTCGCAGTAAATGCCTTCGTTGCTACCATCATTGGCGTTCCTGAAGAACTCCTTCCACCCAACTGGGAGACTCGCGGTGTCAACTTGGAAGCCATGATTCTGGCTTGTGATGTAACAACGACCAGAAAGGGCATCCGTGCAAGGAATATTTTGACCACGGTTTCCGTATTTCATCTTCGAGGTTGTAGCACCAGCAGCTAGGGCAATGAGCTGGTGCCCAAGACATATACCAAAAATGGGCCTGTCTTCCTTTTCCATTGCTCTCGAGATCCTCTCAATAGTCTCTTTCACCATAGTTGGATCACCTGGTCCATTGGAAACAAAGAGACCATCATATGGCTCTGGGTCGGAGAGGAAGTCATAGTTCCAGGGTACGACTTTAAGTTCGACACCGCGCTTGACGAAGCAACGGACTTGATTATATTTCATCCCCACGTCAATGGCCAAAACGCGGAGCGGCCTGCCAGAAGGGTGGAGGCGAGCCGTGGTGGTAGGACTGAACACGCGAGGGGCAGGAATGGACACGGCTGCGACGAGATTTTTTTGGTTGGGATCAGAAAAGGAGGCGTCGATGTAATCCTCACGCCACGAATACGGGGTAGAAGGGATGGAAGGATGTGGATGGGCGTGGTTATGTACGGGGCTAATCCAGTTAGGCTGGCCGACTTGAGGCTCGCTCGAACGGGCGAGAACCTTTCCGAGCATGGAACCCTTTTCACGAATCTGTTTGGTAAGGGCGCGAGTATCGATGCCGTAGAGAGCAGGAACACCATTTTCTTTTAGCCATTTAGAAAGAGATGATTCAGCAAGGAAGTGGCTGTAGTCTTGAGAGTAGTATCCAACAATGAGTGCTGCGATGTGGATACGTGAAGACTCGAACTCGGACGGCAAATCTTCCAGGCACGTGGGACGTTTAGGGATGCCGTAATTACCGATTAAAGGATATGTGAGAACCAGAATTTGACCCTCATAGGAGGGGTCAGTAAGTGACTCGGTATAGCCGACCATACCTGAGCCTTCAGTAAGCGATACCACCTGATAAAATCCTCGCGAGTACCCTACCTGTCTGGAATACACATTCGCCAGAAACGCTCTTCCCCTCGGCACCAAAACTGATTCCGCGGAAGGCAGAACCATCCGCAAGTTCTAGAACGCCATCGACAATTTCCGTAGGGTCCTCTTGAGCGGATGCAGCGGTGACCGGTGGGGCCGGGATCGTGAAAGTGCTGGTAGTACGACCTAAAGAAGGGCGAACAGCATTCGGAAAACCATTTGGAAAGCCGTGGCGGAGAGACATAGCAGACAATGTTAAATAAGAAAGCGTAGATGTCGTCTTCCTCGCCACTCGAATTTGAAAGAATCGAATGCGAGTGGGAGGAAGAGGAGAAGAAGAAAATATTCCGGGGCCTATATCTAATCTTCAAATTTCATTATTTGGCTCTGTGTAGAATCGATCGTGACAGGGAACGTCTGATGCACGCTCCACAAATGGCTCTCGTTATGCACGTTTCAGGGAAGAAAGATCCTGGATAACCTCAACGAAAAAAATTTCTACAGCCTGGAGCTGACTTATTGATATCTATCGAAGAATAAATGATCGACTCGGAGCCAGAGGAAGGCCGTTGATCGATCACGATTGAATCAGCCTGCCCGGAAATCAAGATTTACCAAAAAAATCAAATTATTAGGGTATCATTGTCCGCAATCAAATCGATTGCTGAAGTATGTACACATTTATCCACATTTATGGCTCCAGGACATTCCGCACTGCGTCCTGGAGCCCATACTAACGTCTAAGATATTGTTAGCAAGGAACGAGTAAAAAAAATTTCGACATTGAATGATTGATTCACCTGCAACAACCACACGTCAAGCAATCCACAATTGTCGCAAGGCACCCAGATATCCCTTAAGTGCCGACATCAATCAACATCCAGGCAAAGCTGACATAAGGATAACCCACATCCTATAATACACTCCAGGCATCCCGCAATAACACCCACAATCGCCATAATAGCACCTCCAATGCATTCAAAGATACCTGACCGCGCATTTCAACTTGATCGGTTGACAATACCCCTTTGGACCCACCTGCAATGCAGGAAAAGATGACACTGACCAATCTGTTACCAGGGGGCGCCGGTAAGAGAGTAGCAAAGCACGCACCCCATAGTCACTTCGGTAGAAGACTAGGAATCAAAGGAAAGTGTACCTGACCCCTGGGAGACGACTATYTTATGTATTGTTACCTTCTATGACGTCGCCGCAATGGTGATTGTATATAGTAGTGGTAAAGTGGCGCGCTCCACCAAATCTATAGCCCACACAAGCTCAAGGCTTGATATAGCAGGAAGTCAGAATATAAATACAAACCAACAACGTAGGTCATACTCTGTCAATGATGATAATTCTCACAGGGCCAGCGCATGAAGTCAATGACATATACATTTTGCACACGGTGACAAATACCCATAGAAGATTAACCAGCAGAATAGAGCTGCCGCCGACAGATCACAGCAGGATGGTGAACAAAAAAGATACATCGGGAAAGTTCAATTGCCTAAACTTCCACCAATAGTCTCCAACCCGAGCAAATCTGCCTAACAGCACCCAATCAGACTCAGTCAGCCCATTAGAGGTTGATGTTGATGGGAGAGCAGCCAATAGCGATAATGCCACCCTGAAGAATCGATTTAGCACATCCACACCCTCTTTCCGAACGGGTAAAAAATCACTCACGAAGGTGTTGTTCTCACAGCAAACCGGTTGAGCAGTGCTACAAGAAGCAAAAATAGCACATTAGTCCCAAGCTCAAAAAAGCATTCCCCTGAGTTGATCACGATTCTCCCGGAGCCGATGAACCAAGTCTCGATCCCGAGCGGGGGAATCATAAACCATCGCTCCGCGCTTGATAATCAAGACGGCAGGAACGAAAGCCTACCGGGGAGTCCCGCGGAACAGGGGAATTGTACATATCACATGGACAAGGGAACTTACCAAGAGTTGCCGCCAATGCCGATAGCGCTTAGGGGCGAGCAAGTAATACCGCTAAACCAGGTCATCGTTAATCAGCATTGACACGGTAGAGGTGTTGAAACGAGGTAGGACTTACACAAGGACGGTGAGGTCCTGGAGGACAACACCAAGGAGACCCAGAAGAAGACCAACGGCACCAGAGCTAGCAGATTGGACACTGTTGCCTATAGCCCAATGTAGTGTCAGTCAACAGAAAGATTAGAAGAGCGATATGTCAGGAAACTCACAGCATTGCAAGGAGCCGGTGTTGCACTGGCTTGCCGGGGCGGTAGTAGTGGTTGGGGGTGAGGTCTGCATCGAGAGAATGAGTTTACACCCTTGGATGATCATCAAGGGTTTTAGACTTACGACGGTGACAGTCGTCTGAACGGGTTTGGTGGTGGTGACTGGGACTGTCGTAGTAGCTGGCACAGTAACGGTGACCGTGCTAGTAACTGGCTTGGTCGTGGTGGTCGGCTGGACCACCGTACTAGTGACTGTGATTGTGTGGCCCTTGCTGCAAAAAAAAAGGCGGTCAGTGAAGCTTCGTCTTAATGACAAGCAATGGGGCCTACGAGGTAGTCACATAGGTGGTGGGGAAGTTGGGCAAGCCGGCCGCAAGGACAGCAAAAGCAACATAAACATAAGCGAAGGCAGCAAGGCGAGAGAACATTGCGAGCAAGTGAAGCCTGGGCTTAAGTCGTGAGGTAGTTGAACAGTAGAATGTCCTTGTTCGACTGGGGACTCTACCCAACCTCCTCTCGGTTTTTATACCCCGAGAGCTACCTGCGTCCATATGCTTACACAATTTTTGTTCAAAGATAAGCATCCAATGGTCTACGAAATCACTGGAATACCCATGTCAATCCGACCCGAGGATGAGACCCACATGCTACAYCCGCTGATCCCTCTTTTTCCTACGAAAATAGGAAGAGATTCTATATCTTCTCTACCACTGTCGAAGACAGCCACAAGCCCCTTTAGACTTCCTAAGATTGATCGTTCAACTGTTCTTTAACAACGGAGGAACGTTGATTGACAAACCTGGGAAATATAATACTGGTTTATGGCGGCAATGAATAGCAAAAATGTCCCCATGGTTGTTCAGCCGATTGGGAGGTCCGAACTRCGGCAAAGGGTCGTTAGCCGATTGGCTCATGTCAACCCTTGTTTATGGACCCTTACTTCTCGACATCAGTTTGAGGAAGTCAATGATACATTTGTCGAATTATACCCAGCTTTCATCGCGAAATCATCGCCGGCCAAAATTTCCGACGGGAAAAAGGCTGTGGCCATCTACTCCCACTCCACAACACTTGGATCAAGCTGTCGAAAACCGGAAGATTTCAGGTATTCTATCATGTTGGAATACATTTCATGTGAGTAAGAGTTCCAGCCCATTGGCCAACTATTAAACACCTGGACTCACGCTTCACTTTCAGCGAGGTACGTGGATAAAAATAGGCCTGCTCAAGAAATACGAACTCGAAAAATCGGCTCATTCCTTCATCCTCGTTGATGGACAATACAATGGGGAACTGCTCAGCATGCGACCCAATCGCCGGAACATTTACGTTGAGAATACATGACAAAGCCGACCATCCGTAGTAAGGGGTATTATTTTGGAAGCGTTACCGCCAGATAAACCGATTAAAAAGGTATTTGCATTTAGTGGGATCCGCAGCGAGAAGAGAAAAATGATTGAGAGAAATCATCAAGGACATGCGTATGTAAAAAGGTCATGACACAGCGAAAAGAACCAACGAGGTAGTGTGATACACACGAGAGCGGACCAGTTTTCGGAGAGCGAAAGAGAATGAGATCAGACCTCTTCCTCAGGGGGTTCCTCCTCATATTCAACCTCTTCCTCAACACTGGGAGGACGGTTAGAAGAAATGCATTGTTTAAATAGCCAGATGCTTACGTAGCGTCCTGATACTGCTGGTATTCAGCGACAAGATCCTGCATATTGGACTCGGCTTCGGTGAACTGAGATTACGTGAGCGTCAAATACACCTTTGAGCTTAGTCAGCAGAACCCACCTCCATCTCGTCCATACCCTCCTGAGTGTACCAGTGCAAAAAAGCTTTCCTCTTAAACATGGCAGTGAATTGATCGCTGACACGYTTGAAGAGCTCTTGGATAGCAGTGGAGTTGCCCAAGAAAGTGACGGCCATCTTGAGGCCACGGGGGGGGATATCGCACTGAGCGGTGAGGACATTGTTGGGAATCCATTCAACAAAATAGGCGGAGTTCTTGTTCTGAACGTTTTGCATTTGCTCCTCGACATCCTTCATTGCGACTTTTCCACGGAAGACGGCAGCAACCTGAAAATGCCTAAGTATTTCTTTGACATTGCGACATAGTTAAGACCTACAGTGAGGTAACGACCATGTCTTGGGTCTGAAGCAGCCATCATGTTCTTAGCGTCGAACATTTGCTGAGTAAGTTCAGGTACGGTCACAGCGCGATATTGCTGACTGCCCCGAGCGGTCAGGGGAGCAAAGCCGGTCATAAAGAAGTGCAGACGGGGGAAGGGAACTAACGCAATCACGTATATCAGAACCAAGCGACCTGGATAAGATTGGCTTCAACGTACCCATGTTGACAGCCAACTTCCTCAGATCAGAGTTCAATTGCCCAGGGAAGCGCAGACAGGTCGTGATACCAGACATGACGATGGAGACTAGGTGGTTCAGGTCGCCATAAGTGGGTGTCGAGAGCTTCAGAGTCCTAAAGCAGATATCATAAAGGGCCTCATTATCAATGCAGAAAGTTTCGTCGGAGTTCTCGACAAGTTGGTGCACAGAGAGGGTAGCGTTGTAAGGCTACGCGAGACTGTGAGCAGACGGATCAGACAGGGGTGTAGGCAACTTACCTCCACGACAGTATCGGAGACTTTGGGACTTGGCACAACGGAGTATGTGCACATCATTCTGTCTGGGTACTCCTCACGAATCTTGGAAATCAAGAGGGTACCCATACCAGCCCCAGTACCACCACCAAGCGAGTGCGTAATTTGAAAGCCTATATGGGGACAAATTTATGTTTCCAGGCGGTGAATGCGTGGAGTGAGCTTACCTTGGAGACAGTCAGTTCCTTCAGCTTCCTTGCGCACAACATCCAATACAGCGTCAACGAGCTCAGCCCCTTCGGTGTAGTCTGAAATGCGTAAACATGAGTAAGTTCGTGGTCATCAAACTTGATCAGGTGACTGATGAGGAAATTAATGTCGCTCGAAACACGCTCAACGACAACGTAACACATTGACCGGTATCAGCGATGGCCGACCGATAAGAAAAAAGGTCGAGAGAACGTGGATGAAAATGCATAAAAAGAGGTAAAACTCACGTCCTTTAGCCCAATTGTTTCCGGCGCCGCTCTGGCCGAAAACGAAGTTGTCGGGGCGGAAGAGGCTGCCCAGCGGCCCAGATCGAACAGAGTCCATTGTTCCGGGCTCGAGGTCAACCAGGACTGCACGCGGAACATACTTGTTCGCACCGATCTCATTGTAATAGACCGAAATGCGCTCAAGCTGAAGATCGTTGTTACCCTTGTATAAACCATCCGGCTCAATACCATGCTCATCCGAGACGACCTCCCAGAACTTGGCACCTAGGTAATGTAATGATAGTTGGTACACGAGTCGAGACGGCGTTGATACTTGATACACACCAATTTGGTTACCGCACTGCCGACAGGAGCCGAAGCAACCATGAGCAACCTCGAATCAAGGCAGGGAGATAATTACATACCTGGCCAGTCTGAAGGTGGACGATTTCACGCATGCTGGAGAGGAAACGTCAGTATATCCGAGGAGATCACATAAAGTGGTACGACGGCAGCGACACGACAAAAGGGGCGCGTCGCGCAAGACGAACAGCTCATATATGCAGCAAAGTCGCGTCCCGTCGTGCTGCCATGGATGGGGGAAAGACTCACATTGACAACTACGAAGGGTAGGAGAAATGGAAAGGGTATGTCGCTTGAGGGAAGTGGAATGGACACGAAGGCAAGAAAATACGGATCGGGCTACAAGTGGCCTTGGAATTTTCAAAGTCAGATTGACACCCCGGTGGCGCGTGCGCAATTCATTCCCCTCCCCAACATCAAACTTGTTGACCAATTTGTGGCTCCTGCTCGCTGCCTCATGTTCCACGAGCGTCGAAATGGGACTGCATTGCACCCAGCCACCTTGTGTGATGAAGACGTATATTTATTTTATACAAACTGCCTTGTGCCATATCTGGATATTGAGTGACAGTTACCCCTTTGCGAATTGGGGCCGACAGTGCTCAAATTGCATCACTGCCCTCTCTATTACACAACTCTCCTCGCCGCACCTATGTTCGGAGCCGATGGCTTGAGCAAACAAAAACTTGGCTGAAGATGAACGCGATCCTGTACCTTGGCTGCGAATGCGTTTCTTCCGTAAAATATACATATGCAACTAATACCGGGCCCTGACGAGGTGCATCAAAGGCTAGGTTCTGCATATAGGCTCCGCCTTATGTTCGAGGATCGGCAGCCCCATGCAAGCACTTTAAACCAATTGAAAATTAGGGCCTGCGGACAAAARGTTGACCTCAAGTGTCATTTGCGCATGCATTGCGCAGTTGAAGGTGTAACCTGTTCCCTTGATTAAGCCACGAGGCTTATGAACTGAGGTTCGACTATAGGCTTTATTGCCCAATGCAGCTTGAAATATCTTGCCGTGCGGCACCACTGAAAGTCCAAGACATCTCTACCAAAACAACTACCGAGGTCTGCTTCAATACACCCTTGATTCATTCAGGATTCTCAATTGTACGGTCTGTCCACAAACATGCTACGTATGAACAGGAATAGGCTATCCTCATCCAGGCATTAGAGGTTGATATTTATGGGAACGCAACCGATAGCAATTAGCCCGTTCTTCGGAAGTCGTTTAGCTGCTTAAACAGTCGAATAGTRAGCACTACTCACGAAGTCATTGTTTTGGCAGCAAACTGGTTGAGCATGACATGCGTTTTGGCCAATACCCAAGATATCAATCGGCACGCAGTGGATCCCGCTGATATCACCGTTGAGCGGGGGCTAACGTAAAAAACCGCGGAAACCCTTACATTAAAGCCTCGACACCTTGGAGGACCACACCGAGAAGTCCCAAGAGGGTCCCGGCAACGCTACCATCGGACTATATATTTTTGTCAGTGGGTCTGTATGAAGTAGATTGGTGGTAACGCACCCTCTCTAGAGCATCGCAGCAATGTGTTTTACCGGTTCCGCACTGGCTGGCGGGAATGGGAGTGGGACCGGGCTGAAAGGACATTCAGATTTCATAGTAGACGACCCGAAAGAGAACACACAGGAGCAACTGTTACGGTCGTAGTTGCAGCGGCGAAGATGGTGAAAACAAAGAGTATAACCACGAAATTGCGAGCGACGGAGGCAAACATGGCTTTGGATATCGGAACCTTTGTGGGATGAACCGTCTTAAGGATGTTATTGCACGACCATTCTCCCTCTTTATATAGAATCTCCAGTGGTTTTCTGAGGACCGCATTGTACTGATTTTGCTTACTTACGGTGAAGCCAAGAAAACATCCGGTACGTTGTTTGCTTTTAACCCAACATGACRCGTCGGTGATCCATTTGCATTTAGCAAAGGACATCGAGCTGTGTCGCCTGTCAGAACTGACAGACATTTTTTTTGACGGACATGAGAACCAATCACTTCGGGGAAAGGGCACCGTCCAAAAGACTCACATCGCCTCCAACGACCAGCGAGCCTAATATGTCGCAAGGCTGTCCATCCTAAGCCAGTTGGTTTGATCTCCCTCTCGGGAGGTGAAGCTCTCCCGCAACCCGGGCAATTAGGGGCCCCACCCAACTTCCGTGAGGCTTCCTTACCGGGACGTGGGCTCGCCCGCCTCCCGGAGGCAATGGGTTATTGCCACGGTGCTTGAGGGCCTCTGTCAAAAAAACTTGTAGATCATTTGTTCCAATCTGAACGTGGAGCGAGCGTGTTTCTTAGAACATGTCATGCATGACGTTGAAGCTCAAGGTTTGGTATGTTCTATGTTGGTCGGATGGTCAGAACCATCAGACATAAAAATCCTTGATGCAATGAGAAGCTCACTCCGCGAAAGTAATGCGGGTTCTCCATGTTAGCAACTGAGAACCCAAGGGGAAATCACTCCGGCAAGTCATTGGAGTTTACTCATCATAGCGTGGTTTACGTTGAATCCGTATGGCCACGAGCACGATATGGAATGCCTCTGCCAAGCCTCGGACACCAGGGTCGCTGAGTGAGAAGAACACGGCGACCGCGGTGCCTATTAACTCCTTGGGGGGAAAGAAATTATCCCCCAGTACTTCTAATATTTTTGCCTCGAGTCCCAAAAGGTGAATACTACGCCCTGCTGCAGCACCGAGCTGCGAGAAATATAAGTTTCCTCACGGCACCCTGGTGGGGGGACGGTATTCACGCGAGACATGAGAAACAAAGTGACGACAAAGTGGTTTCGACCCCCTAAAAAAATCAACATAATCATGGGGAGGGTAATCAGGTGAGCCACTGTACGCGGCCGACAGAAAGGAAACTTCCGGCCGATGATTAATCGACTGGCTTGCTTCTTTTACCCAGCTGGACATCCACAACTGATACCATCATAGCGTTAGCGCATATCGACTTCAAAAAATAGGGCTACACATGCTATCATCGTTTTGATCCCTAGATTGCACTTTAGTGTACGTGAAGCCGATGCCGATGGAAATCAATCCGTACTTATTCTCGACATCTCGCGGCGGATAGGGCAGGGTGATTAGAGGGTTGCTACCTATGCTGAAAACGGGAATGGCTCACCTGCAGCCTAAAAACGCGCACAATGTAGGCACAGTCGAACCATGGTGGGGGGAGATAACAAGGAAGGCCAGTAACATCGGAGCCCGTCAGTCGCGGCACAAACAGGGTTGTAAAACTTTCGATTACTCCCTCAGGCCGCCCTCGTTGCATAATGATCATCTCGGCTGCTTAGCACTAAAGGTTGGTTCAATAACAGGAGCTGGCAGTTTTATTATTTCCTAGTGGCCAGTTTCACTCTTCAAAATGGAAAGGAACGCCCCGTACAGGATAGGCAGATATCGACATGACACGAGAAAAATACTATGAATTTCAAGTAAGTTATCTTCCACCATTGCACAGCCTGCTATATTCCAGCAGATGCCAGCCGTGACGGGTAGTTCAAGTACGCAAACGCCTGGCCGATAAGTCCAAGACCACGTCTTCTCGACCACGGTTACTCTTCCAGTTGCCGTAGGCCCAGCCACCCGGTCACTTGCGCTGGATGAGATGACAAGTATGTCGTGCGGTTACTATGAGCCCCTACATCAGCGAGGCAAACAATTATCTATTATCAGTCTTCCCAAAGCATACAAGTCTCATGAATGCAAGCTTCTAGCGTATTCGAGGCTCCCTGCCATTTTGTGCAGATTGGCACAAAATTCGGCGTGTAAGTGACCAACCTCGCGATTTAATATATTTAATAATCAGTGGGTTCATTCCCCCTGATTAATTCCCATCATTATTACTGTGTGTTCATTTTCTTCCCACGTCAACTCCGAAACCGGGTAATCCGGCCGCCATCCATGTGGTCATGGGTTGTTGTAAGCGATCAAAGACCACGCTTATCATCCCTAAACTTTCACATCCCCGCTCCTTGACTTTCCTCGAAGTCAGCAGCCCTGGTTAACTAATGGGGCAGTCTGAGTATGTATGACATTGTATGTCCCGCGCATATTCCTCTCCGGTGACCCTGGGCAACTTCTACGTGATTGTATAACTCGTTGAGTAACAATACACGGTCGTTGTAGGGTTCGAATCATGATCGCAAGTTACAACAATCGAGCCTCGTTTGGGTACATAGTAGCTAAGCAAAATGTCTCCGGTTTCGAAATAAAAATATCACGCAGTACATATTTGACGGAGCATAGTGCGCAGGAGTAGATATGACATATGTAGTGGGGTATCCTGGGTGYGTAATTAGTCACAAAGATATGCAAAAAGGAGCCAAAGGGAGCGTGTTATGAAATGTCCATGCCGAAAAAAAAAAAAAAAAGTCCCTAGTCCGTATCAAAGGGGTCGTTCTGGTAGCGGCTCATATGGGTTCTTGTATACCCAGGGAGGGTATCCCACAGCGGCTTGATACGCCATCTGAGATGACGATGAGTGCTGACTTATTTTTTCATTATGCTTTCCCAGTAACGAGAGCATGGCATTATCCCGGCCCATTCCTGGAATGTCCTCGGACGAGATTTCATCCGCGACTATGGCTCCCGTTCGCTCGTCTAACCGGAACTTGATACCATCCAGCTTTTTCTCGAGGGCCTTCTCGTCGTCGTAGGGCCATAACGATTCCCCAAAGCCAGAGCGGGCAGTTAGCGCAATAATGGATGCGATGGATCCAGGAGGTGCAGCCAATATAAGTTTACTGCGTTGACGGCGGTTCATGTAATATATGAAGAGCCCTGTGAAGCCTATAAAGAAAAGAAAGAAGGCGAGGACGTGGCCGGGTAGTGGACTGGGGGACAAGATCTCTTAGCATCAACGAATCGCACCAAAAATAAACGGATGGCGTACTCAATCCATAGTCTCGGCACGAGGGAAGTCAGCTCTGCGTTCGTTTGGTTAATCTGCTTCATGAAATAGATCGATCTAGCAGACACCGCTAGATGTTGCGTCTAGTACATCTGTTTTAATAGTCTGAAGGTTGGACGGAGCATCTTGGTACACACATAAATCGAGCTGGTGAGGTCCAACATTCCGTTTGGAAGGTCAAATACTGCCTGGAGCCCCGCTGGTTGTGATGAGGCCTTGCGAAACACGGTACCCGGTATGCCGGAGCTGATTGCGTTCGCTCTTGCCTGAATAAAGGGATCCTGGTCGTCATCGAAAAAGAGGCTGAGACCGTGTCAGAAATGTGTAAGGCCAAGAGACGGTTTTACAAACCCGTTGAAGGCTTTCCCTTGGAAGGGCGCATTTATGCCTGTAACATTGTTGTTGGGGTCGTTAAAAGCAACAGTCGTTCGGTTACAGCTGTCGAGTCTTCCGTCCTCGAGGTGCGCCACTGCGGTAACTTCGAAAGGTTGGATTGTGGGAGAACAAAACACTGTTTTTGCCTCTGGTGGCTGGCCATCTCGTGTATGGAAATACCTGTATTTTCGTCATAAATAAAGCTAAGCCAATCGGAAGGGCCAGAAGACATACCAAAACATGACAGATTGAAAGTTCGGGTTGGTCTCGGGTGGATCCCCGCAAGTGATGTTGGTCACGCCGTACTGCTGCGTAGCTGACTATTAAGATCGTCGCGTCAGCACTCTTTGTTGCCAGTAGAGTAGTACAAACTGTTGGATTAAAGGTGACGTTTCCTATGCAGCCATCGACCGACACCGAAGATATGGTTGACTGAGTAGGAGAAAAAGGTTCCAGATTAACACTGGTAGGGTTGGCGCAGTTGACGTCGGTAGAAATTGCGGTCGTGTTCACCGTCAGGGAGCCATTTAGGCCGGGTCCTTTTGGGAACTACACGAATTTAAACATCTCCTCGGAGGGGAAAATGAATGAACCAACCAAGAACTCAGCCGTCGCCCAGTTTTTAAACACAAAAGGGGGATCTCCTAGTCCATGAAGAGCCGCCGCTGCGACATATCCAGATGCGGCCAGAAACCCGTTCAACTGCTGTATATCTGTAATTGGCGCCAGTGCAAGGTGTTCTGTGCTGTTCACAGTCTGGGCTGTAAAGAGTATCTTAGCTGAGCAAGCGGCGCAAAATGGGTTTCTTACAGCCTGTTTGTGGGGTTTGTCTGATTTGGAAGATTGAGCCAGCTAAACCCCATTGCAACTTGTGAATTACGGAACGGGGGAGACGAGTTGATCAAATTACCTAGTGGCTGGAAGATGAATGTAATCAAGGCTGTGAAAGAAGACCAGAAAACGAGCCGATGTTTGTATTTTAGAGCGCGAAATAGTCCCCAGAATGCACTGTAAAGCGTCAGTTAATCGAACGAAACGTCAATTGGAGATTCGCTTACCCCATTGCGACCTGCGCAATTAGACGCTTGATCAGCCAGCATGTCGTTGCGAAGTATCTAAACACACACATAGTCAAGCAACAAGCTCTCTTCCGCACTGGCATTCCCTCTTTGAAGGACGATGTAGGGCTATATCAAGATATCGGGCGTGAGACCAAGACTAATCATAAGAGGTTTGGATGTACCTGAAACCACCGAACCGACCAGTCGAGCTCCCTATACATAACAGCGTACGGAATGACGATCCTGGATGGATCGTAAAGAGTCAGCCACACAATGGATGATAACAGTATCGGCACGAGAGCAGAGTATTAAGGGGGTGCATCTGCGTTCATCACGGCCGCGCCTGGAGAGGCTGTTCGGCGGTGAATGAGCGCATCAAAGTGGTACACAGGACATCCACATCATCTGCAGCCGTCCAAGGTCCTGCGGTGGTAGTTTGTAATGAGCAGAGATGGAGTCCCTGGTATGTTGTAGATTGACCATTGGTGTGGTCGTCACTACTGATGCAGATTGGATGGAGCGAGGCTAGGGCGCGGCGGCTGCCGTCCGAGAGCAATAGTACGCTTTGAGAGACTTACATTGTTGGGACTATGGACTGCAGAGTGGTGTTAGTTCAAGTGCACGGGGCTAGACCAATCGAGATACATGCCGCGAGAAATTGCCCCGAGACTGTGCCAAAGACGTTCACAGAGGGTACTCTGAAGCCTAGCGATAGAACGGCGCGAAGTTGGTCGTTGGATAAGAAGAGGTCACGATAAGTCCACTCACCACCCTGCTTGTTTGCGATATTTGTTGCAATCTCCAGTGCGATACCCAGCACCATCAGGACAAGCGGAGTGCCGAGCATAATTCCCAAATTGAATATCGGAGGTTCCTGCAAGGTGGTCGGTCAGTGAACATTTTGTTGCCGGAGGATTGGACATGCATATCGTTTAGGAGTAGGTGCTTCGATCCCAGGTGTAGGTATGAGGGATGTTGTATCCAACACACGCTTGGAGGTGGTGGAGGCGCCGCTATCATATCTCGAGGCAGATGCGACTATGGTAGAGGCGGCGCTATTATATCTCCTGGCAGTTGGGGCCAAGGTAGAGGTCCCACTGATAGCCATATCGCTCCGCGATCCGGACATAGTAGTAGAAAGGTTGATACAAAGAGAGGAAACAGAAAGGGAAGAAGGAAAGGGGGGGGATGGTGATTAAGATGATGGGGATGAGAAGAAAGCCACAATAAGTAGAACCGTGGCAACCGCGCACAGTCAAATTGATGGGCATTCCTTCAAGAATAGACGGCCCCGCACAGCCGGTGGGCGTCTTTGCGGCAAGCTGTGTGCTCGAGGTGCTTGTCGCGTTCATAGCTCACCTGGGTCTCCTTGTGAAATGTGCACACATTTGCCACTGATCAACACCGGCAGTGATGAATCAACTGAAAGGATTCGAGTCCAACCAAACTTGCAACTCAAAGTACTGTACAAGATTAGTAATCGCTCCCATAATCGGTTTCACTATCATCAGCAGCATCAGGTTGCGCCGACCCTGTATTGGAGACTTGGACAATATCGTTCGGATCAAGCTCTCCTTCGGAATCCTCCACTAAAAACGCGGAAGACGACTGTAGGTCTTGCACAGCCACAGCTATCGGTCTCGCTCTTAGCAATCGTTGTTCATCGATGGCCACGTCGGATATCATTGCGTGCCAAACTTGAAAGATATAGCTGGGGGAGGGGAAAAATAAGTCATCCCGGATGCGAAATGTCAAAGAATGCCCCTTACGCTGCTTCATTACCAGCACACCAAGTGTTTGCATCCCCCAGTACATTCAATTTATAAGCGACTTCCACAAGGAGCTTTTCACTCTGCGCTTGCATCATCGTCCAGTAAAATGCCCGAACGTCTACAATGTACACTGGGGCAAATCCCTGCCTTTCACGAACAGGTGGGGACCGCCGACCAGAGGTAAAATTGCGCAGAGCTTGGGAACTGTCCGGGTCGGGTTTTATGTTTCGAGTCGGGGACCTTGATCGTTCGCGGGATCGCTGCTCACGACTTTCATAACCGTAGGCAGGGTTGCGGCGGGCTATGCGAGGAGAACTAGATGCTGCCTCGTATTTGATCGAGGGGTCGGCTTTGGCCTGATTAATTTAATCAGTGACAAATGTATACAGCTAGTCGAGGCTTACATCGCGTCTAATCAGCTCGGATATACCAGATTTCCAAGTTGTCGTCTCGACTCCAAGTTCACGTAGGGCACTTCGCGCAAGCGCCTCATCATGAACGAGTAGGATGGTTGGGACGTCTGCTTGGTCAGTCTGGAATGCCTTGAAGTGCGCCTGCGCTATTGACCCGAGCTGATCTCTATTAACCGTCTGAGTTGTCCCATACTTGAAGGACTATGATATCTAAGTTTGATAGATAACCTGGGATCTGGTGGGAGCTTACTGCAAGCGTTCGACCAGTTCCAAGGAGCCGATCTTCCGCTCGGGCGAGATGGACCACAGTTTCTGGTTTCACAGAGAGCTGTCCGTTGAAGAAGCTAGCCTCAGCCCAGCCATAATCGAGCGGACGCGGAGATTGGAGGCGCTCCTCATAGGCGCGAAAGTCGGCTGCTCTGAGATTATATACGAACGACAAGATGCGAACGCCCTGTACCCAAGACACGTTGGAAAGACCATAAATTTCTGGCTTTACAGCGTTCTGTAAAAGCCGGTAGAAAAGTCTTGAAGAAAAAGGTCAGGAGGACGAACCGCTACCGATCATGTCACAATTACCTTCCGTTTTCAAATTCCCCTCGCAATACTCCTTGGCTACCTTCCTTGTAGGCTTTATTTGCTTGGCTCGTGTCCCAGGGATCTTGTTCTTTTCTCTTTCTCGCTTTGGGTTTCAGGGTCCCAAGCTTTTTCAACAATTCACTCGCCGTGTTGAAGTATATAGGAGAGAGAGATTCATAGTCTGCCGCTGTGGTATGCCCAGAGACTCCCCTTCTCGCTGCACCCTCAAAGAGAGATACTTGAATATCCGAAATCAGTATATGCGATGTCCCAGTATGTTTGATGCCTGGAAATCGTGTTCATCCACCCCGCAAATGAAGAGGCGAGTATGATCAGATCGCCAACCTAAAACAAGCTCAATGGGGGTATCGGAATTTTTGGATCGTAATGGGGACTTTGGTCCAGCGAGGGTATCCACGAGTTCTTTATCATTCCAGTCACCTTCAAACCTGGTGGACCAGGATTTAATGACGACCGACAATCAGCCATGCTGGATCCTTACCACCGAATGCCGGGCCTGAACCCTCCTACTTGGTAGTACTTGGTAATCGACATGAACGTTGAAGGCAGTACTGCGTTTTTTTGCCAACGGGCTGCTTCCATTGACGGTCACATGAGCGTGCCAAATATTTTCAGCCTCCCATTGTACTCTACTCACAGTGCATCCAACTTCCCCGAAGACGTGACCGTATTTAGCCACTCCGAAGCACATGTGACTAGGGGGCAGACACCTATATAAGAGCAGCCAGGAGCATTTCCCAACGTTTATTTTGATCGACTGCCCTGATGACCATCGACGATTCAGTCAAGTCAGCTTATGATGAACAAGGCTTTGTTATAGTTCCGGGACTCATCCCGGCGGAACACTGGAAGGAGCTGGAATCGGCCTGCTTGAGAGTTATACGGAAGACACGCGATGGCGATTGGCCACACCGTCGGACGGTTGGCAAGCAATTTCCGCCGTATGGTGATGATAGCCCCGATTCTTGGGGCGTCCAGCACTTGATGCATCCGGGTCTCCACGAATCTGCGTTCGCAAAATGGTACACCTCGGTGGGTTTATTAGAAGCGGTCAAGGAACTGTTAGGTTGCAAGGATGAGGAGTTGCAGCTAGGTGGGCTGACGAATTTGTTCGATCACCCCACAAGATTCTAAGCCTGTTGGCAGAACTTTTAAATCTGCTCATTGACCCTCTTGCTCACGACTTTGCGCTACGCTGGCATAGAGATGATGTTCGTGAGAAAGCGACAGAGGAAGAGGAACAGAGGGCGCTGGAAATTTGGAATCACGGTGTAGGCAGCTTGTTCCATATGTCAAATCACGATTATAGCTAATCATATGGGACCAGGTCCAATGGAATGCGTACGTGAATAATGTGTACACCAGTATACTATCCCGGGCTCATTCGACGCCGCCAGAGCTTTGTACCCTGATAGCTGTCTATACATCGTCCCCCGCTCGCATAAGAATGTAAGAACCCCTGAGCAGCGTAGGCACTCGGAATCTCTGGAGCCCCCGGAAAATCCGATGGATATGCCAGGAGCCGTTCGTTTGACATTACAACGTGAGCTGTGGTGATTCGGGGATCATGCCACTTTTCTCCTGACAGATAACTCACCTGCAGCCGGAGAAACAGTCTTCTATAATTCCAATATACTGCACTGTGCAGCCTACAGCTCGAAGTCTCCGAGAGCGACACTACATGGCTGCATCGGTGACATCCGAGGCGGTTCTAGCCGGGCTCGGAATATCCTGCAGCATGGACTGGATTGGATGAAGAGCGACGAGTTTAGGGACTCTTTGCCGGGAGGCGGGAGGGCTCGGAAGATGCTAGATAATTTGTTGGAAATGCAGAGGAAGAGCGGCCAGGTTGGATATTCTCTGCACAATTGAATTAGCCTTCGCTTTTGAATGTAACCAATGTAAATTTGGAACACGTGCCGGGTGAATTTGTGACGGGCATCCCTGAAGCTTATTTCACATGAACTCTTCTGTCCTGTCTCCGACGACAATCTTTTGGCCTCTGGACAGAGCACAATCATCAGGATTTTGTTATGGTTGGAAAAGACCTACATACTGTGTAGCTGGCGTCCTTGATGTTGATACAGTGAGTCTCCACATCGTTTAAGCATCTTGGTATACTGACTGTCCCCAAGCAGGAGGAGGCCGCGCGTGTACTAAATCCGGCGTGCACTGCATCTGCTTGGCGCGCTGCAGGGGGCGCATGTGAAGGGGATCCTGAGATACTGGCATATTGCGAATATCATATACGAGAAAACCGGCTTGTAGTAACATCCTGGTACGTAGTCCTTCAAGGATTGCACTCGTCTCCTTACCCTGAAGTAGGAAAACGCAACCCGTTTTTATTTTCTATCATCGTCACCCCTTGAATTCCCTGCGGTTTTATGCATTGGATACCTCGCTATTCGCTCCCCCCTCAATCAACGAGGGTTCTTCATTAGTTTATGATCAACTCCAGCACCACGACTTTACCCGCCCTTCTCGGCCTCATCTCAAAAATGCACTAAACAGGGTCACTTTGAATCAATTCAATGCTTCAAAACTTTTGGAGACTATCGTTGGCGATTCTACCGTTCCCTTACTGCCAGCAACTGCTTCTGTGCTGTTCTCCATCAGTGCCCTCACGGCACTTTTTGCCCGTCCCATCCACGCTGCCTCCCGTCTCGTCGGAATGCTTGCGAATTTCCCAGTCACGCCTTTCTCCTCACTCAAGGATATCTGTGCTGTGGCTCAGCAGATCGAAGTTCGAGCGGATCAAGCCAAGTATTTCGTCACCGAGGTGCCCCATCTTCGTAACCGCGGTGAATCCGACATCATGAACTACGCCGTCCGTTATACCCAGTTTTTCAATACCATTTGGATGATTCTAAACGATATTACAATCGGGATGGCGTTTGGCTCTTTCCTTATGGAAAACGCGCCAGTGCTGGCTGAGCTTACCAACGTCGCCGTCGGGGAACACTTGTCGCACAATATCATCTCTGTCCTGCGCTGGCTTGATTCTTGGCCAGCAGGTCTCAAGCTCAACACCGAACTTAGTCTAGTCTATTCCCATTCTTTTATTGGTATCATAAGCCTCTGGGAGAGAGGCCTAGGATACGTCATCCCCTATACCAAGGATATTATATATGCGGTCGGCCTGATGAGTACCTTCGGTGGGATGTCGCTTGCCATGTCGGCGATTTTGGACTTAGTGACCGCAGTCACTCTGCACATATATGCGTGCTACTATTCCTCTGGCTTGATTTACCACCGGATGTTAAAGACGGCGGGATCTTTATTTAATCTTTTTCGTGGTACGCATAGCCTCTCGGTTTAGCATATATTTTTTCGCTCATTCGACCTTCCAGGGAAGAGATATAATGTGTTGAGGAATCGGGTCGATTCATGGGAGTATGATATCGATCAGCTCCTGTTCGGCACCATCCTTTTTACCCTTCTTGCATTCCTCTTCCCGACTGTGCTAGTATATTACGCACTATTTGCCATCGTACGTTGTCGTTTGTTTTGCTCCGTCATACACACTGACTTGGTTGGATAGGCCCGTTTCGCAACCTTATTATTGCTCGCGAGTATGGAAATTCTTCTGACGCTCGTCAACCATTTCCCCCTATTTGCTCTGATGTTGAGGGTCAAAGATCCGTGGAGATTATCCGGTAAGTTTTGTTGTAGTGACATCAGGTTTCTACCTCACTATCGAGCTAGGAGGTGTCTACTTCCGCTTGAAGAAATTCGAACGTCAAGGGGCGATTCGAGAGAATCTCGTGATAGAAGTAAGCGCGATATTGATATGTAAAAACGGGGTCACATTATTCTAACATCAACTTTGCAGAATCAACCTTTACCCTTGTCTCTCCTGTTCTTTCAATACAGTACGAAATCACCGCGGCTCGTGTTTCTCACTTTGGCGCTGACGTTTATTTTTAGCGGAGCTGCTGGAGGCGTTGGCCAGGCATTACAATCCGCTGAGATTGGCTTGGTGCTTGTTGAAAGGGGAGTATCTCGGAGCCATATCACGATCTCAGATGAGGTACAAGATGGGGCAGCAAAATTTGAAATAATATCCTCGGAGACGATAGTTTAGGTATCAATGCGGGCATTGCTGGTCGCATGCTTCGATTCCCTCGATTAGTGACGCTGCTGGAGCCAACATTGTTTACATCAGGGACTAATGCGTGCACCCATCACACTAGGTTCGGGTCCGACCTGCGCCAATATTCAATGATGCCTCTGAGACGGGGATTCCCACTGATTTGGAACGTTCCCGGTTCGTGTGGGGGCACTCGGAATGAAAAAGGTCTGATGGAACGCCTATCATACGACGGGATATGGATATAAGTGATCAAGCGAGATGGGATCTCTGCAAAATCCTCTCCGGGACCGCGTATTGCACGTCCACAGACAGCATAACAGTTCTTCCTTCATTCCCGATCAATATCTAGCGCTGCTCCAAACGTGTGTCAAAACACTCGCGATGTCACCAAACTCAAGGATCGGTTAACACGGCGATTACGCATCGGGTCTGCACTTGTAATTTCCCATCGCCTATTCTATGTGTCATGGGCCGGGTCTCGTAAAGGTCTAAGCTGTAGCTAGCGCCGGGCCTGAGGAAGTTTAGAATTTAATCTCACCTCGGGAGTTCGTACATCGCTGTGCGTCTGCTCGTGAATGCAGACTCCCAGTTTGCTTAAGCGAATTAATCAGTTTGTCGAGGTTGCGACCTGTATCTAGACTTGTGCAAGAATTCCTATGCACTATTTACCGGATCTTGTGGGCGTTTACACGAGTGTGCTGTGGCCTCAGCCGACCTAAACAGAGCCACCGGCGGATTACGGAGGGAGCACCTGTTCAACGATGTCTTACATGCCCGCTGGACCCTCAGCCAGGGATCTCAAAATAAAGGGTTCACTTTCAGAGGGACGCTATAGCAAGCTGAGTCCGAGATTGCCCCTTTCACCATCGCCGATGGCTCCGTCAGTGCTCGAACTCGTTCCAGCGGTCACCGAGATTTTTGTTTCCATATGCATTCCTGGGACCTCTCTCGACCAAGTGCAGCCAGATCATGATTCCTCTGAGGTATGATAAACACTCCCAAGGATTACACTGTCCTGCAACTCCTATCAATCGGTCGTCGCCACTAAATATGAGATGATGGGTTAATGTTCATCAAATGAGGACAACGTCCAATTAGAGATGACACAATCAGCCTAATCTCAAAGCCTTATGCGAACGTTAATTCAAGTCCCAAATTCCCCAAGTGTCCCATTTAAAAATCGTGCCTGATGCGAGTGAAAGGTCAAAGCAATGATGGGGCACCTCATCGTAGCCCCATCAAGGTATACTCGCTCTCCTTTCCAACACTTGGCTCCTCTCCATCAATTCTTCTTCCGCTTCTGTCTCTTCTGCTGGATCCGAACACCCGGCGTCACCACCGGTGTTCAACACACCCGCCATCTCCCCTTCCCACTCCCTTTTCTCCTCTCGAGGAGAGTTCACGGTATGGCCAACCGCCTCTAGGGGCGAAGTTGCTGTATTCCGATCAATTCTCCTGATTTTTTGCGGGCGTGGCGGCGAGGGGGGAGGTACCGAGATTGGCTGCAACGCCACCTCTGGTGAATGGTGATAATACATGTCGGTATGGCAGTCATACATATCCATCGGGCGACAGTCGGGCGATTGTGGAAGATATAATGGGCTTGCGGGCGAAAAGGGGTAGGGTGAATGGTAGGGCGATGGCATGGAGTGGTATGGTGATACTGCTGGTTGCGGGTATGGAGGAATGAAGTGAGGAGGGTGGGGGTACATCGAAGGGTGAGGAATGAACTGTGGTTCCGCCATGGAGTGATGTAGATGATACGTCGTAAAGCCCATGGGCGATACGGGGGCAGTTGGGTGATAATATACAGAGGATGATGGGTCATGAAGTGTTTGTGGTGAGGTAGGGTAGTGGGGACCAGAAGCCGTTGAGGTAGGGTAATAGAGAGTGTCTGAAGGCGCAAAGTTCATTCCAGGGGGTGTGGCGGGGTAATCGCCCTGCGGCGCGAATCTGCCTCCGTCGGTACTTCCAGGCCAATGGTGCGGCTCGTACAAAGGACCTCCGGAGTGGGGCGTGGGTTCGGTCCAAGGAGCACTATTAAAACCGATTGCACGAGACTTGACGCCTGTCGGCCTTCTGGCCTCTCTGGGCGAAATGCTCCCCTTCGAGCCAATATCTTGTTCGATGATTTCACCAGGCTCAACCTCAGCAAGTTTCGATACGTCCTTCTCGAGCCTCTGCCAGTCCTTTCTCCTCTTTCTCTGGTGCCCAAGGCTCTCTCCAGCTGCATCCGTCTCTACGCTCTTCCGCTTTGGAGCTCGTGGCACAGCTTCCCGTCCATGTATAGCATCCCAATATGAAACGTGCCCGTGAGGTAACGGTCCTCCTTTGAACTGAAGTACTTCAATTGCACCTTGAGCCACTGCGTGATAGCAAACCGCAAGCTTTGCATCGTTTTTTGACCGGTATTCCGGAGGTACAATCCACTTCCGTGTGTCAGGACTTTCGGGATTTGATGATATGTTGATCTCCAGACTAGCCCCAAATGCTGGACGAAAAAGCACAAGTTAGCACGAAACGTACGGCGGATAAGCGAATAACCTAACCGTCTAAATCGTCGCTGTAAATAAAATTGAGTCGGTTCCCTTGACGGATTTTGCTGCACTCGGTATTCAGAGCAAATATGAATTTCTCGCTGGCTAGCTTCCTCATCTCTGGGGTAAATTTAGCATCCATTGATGCTTTGACGGACCTAATATAACCCCCGAGTCCTTGAGACAACGCCAAAAGACACGCAGCTGCTTTGGCATCGTTTCGTTTTTGAAATTGGCGATCGACTAAATAGCTCTTGGTCTCCTTTCCCCTCTCCAAGCGCAGGAGACAGCCCAAAACTAGGGATATTAGATTGTTGAAAAGTATTTCAAGAACGGAAACAACATACGACCCGTTGATTTCTCCATGATCCAGTAAAAGTTGTACTTGATTCGGCCACCACGTGTAGATTGAAGTAACGTATTGATATAGCTCGGTGCATTAATTTCCACAGCCATCTTGTCACCGAAAGACTCTGGAAAAGGCCGAGGCAGGGATTCATAATAAGATTGTAGCGTCATGGGTCGTATTCTACCCTTCTGAGAAGGGCGCTGTTGATCGAAGAGCTCGGGTTCTTTGTCTTCAATAGACAACTGAGCGGGTTCTATTTGACCATTACCGAATTTGATATAGTCGAGAACCCCTTCTTCTAGTGCCTTCTGAGCACAAGCCACTCTCGCATCAGCTTCAGAGCTATAAGTCGAGTCACAGGAATAGACACGGGATGAGTGTGTGGTAAGTTGTATTTTCAATGCGGCACCATAGTCTGGGATTTTCGTGTGAGAAATAGTGGGAAAGACTGAAGGTGCACTTACGACCAATTACTCTAGCGTCGTTATAGAAAACCCACTCTGGTCGTATTTTTCCTGCTCTCCATTCCATCAAGCTATTCTCAATCGTGCGGACAACTGCGTTTGTATCCAAAGACCCTTCAGCCCCCGCAACACTCATAGCACCTGGTGACGGTAGAAGGGTCCCTTTCTTGGCTTTCAGCGGCTCCGAGTTTCCATTCAGGATGAAGCTGAGTGCTCCCATCTGCATGGCAATGGTCGCTACTCTGGCTTTCGCGTCGGCCCGCCGCAGAAACACAGGCTCGCTCTTGTATGTCCGGATTTGCTTATCGGGGCGCGTAACAGTGAGGATGCACTGCTTGCCTGCACATTACCGTTAAGAAAGTATGGTAATGATATCTCCATGACTCACTTTTCTGCCCGTTCTCTTCCAAGAACTCGTACTTGAGTGGATCAGAAGATCCAAAGGCATGGATACAGGTTTGATGTAAGCGGCTAATGGCGTTATCTCGCGACAAGGGAAGACCCGGTTTCATCTCGCCATTCAGGTTCCACTCAGAGAGCGGTGCGGGAGGGGGATGGGATGGGCTGGAAGGTCGGCCTTCGACATGTGCAGGGGGTACACGTGGAACCTGGGTGTCGGATACCAGACTCGCGTCAGAGCTGCCGGATTTTGTCGTACTAGCGCATAAAGATATGTTGGCCAATGGTTTAGCGGACAAAAAATCCTCGAGGGAGATCGCCCCGATGTCCTTGAGTCTCCGAGAAACGACATCGAAAGGTCGGCTGCCGTGAGTCTCGATGCCTTCATCCGATGTGGCCTGATCTTGTGATGAGGTATTTACCAGGTTGGGAGTGGCGGGTAGAGAAAGAAAAGCTGCAGCTTCGGTATGTCCTGGTCCATCATCCTCTGTGAAGTAGCTGAGCATATTCACCCGACCGCGACCATGAACGAAGGGGTGGACCAGTCCGTGGTGACTGGGCGGAGGACAGGGGAGATATATAATGCAATCTCCAATTGTTTGCGACGCGACAATGATCAAATGGTTGTCGTGGAGAAATGGATGCTGGTGGACATGCTTCACAATTTATTGTCTTAGCCAGAGCAAAGTCACACTTGCCCCAAAGGCATGCCCCCCGGCCCGGCCATTCCGCCTGTCTCTTACTAACCCCTATCACCATGCACACCGAGACCATTCTTATCACCGGCGCCGCAGGCTTTCTGGGCACCCTGGTAAGTATGACGACCTGCGCCCCCTTCATGCATTTATGATGCGCAGCTAGCCAAAAACTTAGCGGAGAATACGCGAGGAACAGTTCAACTCATTCTGACCGATGTCGTGGAACCCAAAAAGCCGGATGGCATAAAGGCAGTGGCTTTCAGCGCAGACCTCTCTCATTCTCATGAGGTCCTCCCACTGTTTGCGACAGAATTTGGTACCCCCGATACCATATACTGCATGCATGGAATAATGTCTCGTGGCGCTGAGGACAACTTTGACCTGGGCCTCAAGGTTCTTCATTAACACACTAGCTAAGGCAATTCCGTGCAGTCTCATACCCGCTCCAGATCAACGTCGACTCCGTAGTCGCCCTGCTTCAGCTTGCACGAGATCACGGGACGAAAGCGAACAAAGTAATCAAATTCGTGTTCACCTCCTCTCTCGCAGTTTATGGAGGTCCCTTGGTCAGTGATCCCGCGCACTCTTATTTCATGACCACCCTCAGCCGAATGTTCTACAAGCCAGAGATAATAACGCCGTCCACGATCACCACGCCTCAAAGTGCGTACGGAACGGAGAAACTTATATGCGAACTCTACATCAACGAATTTACTCGCCGAGGCTTCGTAGACGGCCGTATTCTCCGGCTGCCCACAATCGTAGTGCGGCCTGGTGCACCATCCCCTGCCACATCCGCATTCCTTTCCGGTACGTTCTCCTATATTTTGCGCCCTCTCTGAGACCGCACCGATACTCCTCTGCAGCTATCATCCGCGAACCATTGAGTGGTCAACGAACAACATGCCCCATAGGCGAATCTATTGATTCCCCTGAACTCGATCTCCAAGTTTGGCTTGCATCACCGACAACGACAGTGGACAACCTTGCTCTTGCTAGGACGATCCCCGCCCGGGAGTTTTCCCCGCACACGCGTGTTATCTGCCTCCCCGGATTTACCACCACGGTTAAAGACATGCTCAGAGCTCTCGAGAAAATTGGTGGCAAAGAGGCTCTGGCTATGATCGACTTCAAAGACAACGAAACGAACCGAAGAATTGTTTCTTCTTGGCCCGCCAAATTTGATTGTTCATATGCCTCGAGGTTGGGATTCAAAGTGGATGAAGGTGGAATAAAAAGTGCGATCGCTGACTTTCAAAATGTATTGACGGAGTCTAGTGTATGATACGACGGCCTTGTAGCATGTATGTAATATACTTGATATCCCATTGCCTACTTATTCACACTTCCTCCTCGTCTGCAATGTTGGCGAACCTCAATGTCCCCGCTGACTCAGTCAAACTTTCCTCTAGCATTGCATCTGGTGCCTCATTCTGCCCAAGCACAACTGTATCCTTCGTCGTTTGTTTGCGCGTATGAAGTACTTAGCGGCATGATAAAACGGAATGGATAGCGTGCATCGGTCTGAAGTATAATTGATTAACGGTACATGGGTCCGTTTTCTACCCACTTACAGCCCAAAGAGTACCATGTATTCCGGCTGTGTCGATATGCATTGCGTTAACAAGAGCATCTTATTTGTGGGACTGGTCTGCTTACAGGTGAGCTCACGATCATAATGGTGTTGACCCCAGCCAAAACTGAAATCATTCATCACTAAAATATCTCAAAGAGGTCCCAAGAGTCACTCACTGACGAGATAAACGTAGTATAAGATTCCTGCAGAATGATCAGCGTCTTATCAGGACCGAAGTGACATTGCTCACCATCTCGATAAACCACCTTCATCAATTATTACCTCCCGAAACGTCTTTGGATCTCGCGATAAGTACTGTCCCGACTCAGAGGAAAAGAATGACCGACAGGATTTGTACCCTTTGACCATCATTAGGGAACTCATCCCTGAATGTTATCTGCATAAGCAACTGCTTTTGCGTTCGGTCATGGCTCGCATAACTAACCTATGTCAAGTGCCATAAGCAAGATCCAATTGATGTATATTCGTGCACTCATGGTCGTAATCACGCATCCTGGGATGCGCGGGATAGAATCGATAACTTCAAGAGGGACAGTGTATAGGTCGCCAAAATCAACAACATGGGGGGGACTTACAAGTAGTCTCTCAGGAAGAAAGATATATTGGCGTAACTTCCGGCCACCAAACCGGTCCACRAAACAGACAATAGAATGGCCATCCTGGGACCTCTGCCMCAGACCGCCCAGGTTCTGATGACCAGTAAAACTAGATCCAGTAATGAGATACTCAGGGCGCCTGTGAAAGGCTAGTGGTCTTACGTTCAGCCAGATGGAAGCCAGTCGAGAACACGTCTATGACAGGTAACAATTTCTGGATGGTCAGAATTCTATCCAATCTTCATGAGGGGAGCCTACAGGCGAAGACAGCGTATGCAGCCTGACATGTGCGTGCACTGAGATCAAAAGCGAGTTGTTCTGCCAAAGTTATGAACCAAAGACGAGCATCAACATTGAATTAATAAACACTGACCCCAGACCGAAACAATCATATCTCCGTAGGCTAAATATCTGGTCAGCAAATAGAGAATCTTCCCCACACTCCACCAGGATCGCCAGACAAGAAGTATTTCGAGGTTAAGTTGAACAACCATTTCATAAACCTGTTCTAGATATTCAGGATCGCTCTCCCCCGGTGCGGCTGTTCACCCACGAGAAGCGTCAAACTAGCAACTAAATAAAAATGCATGAGAGGAACTCGAAAAAGAACTGGCATAGATCTTACGACTCAACCCCTGATTTAATTTGTTACATGTCGTTTAGCTTATAATTCGTCAAAACACTCACCACCGATAGTTGTTTTGCTTTCACTCCCAGGGTAAGTGCACTCTTCACGTCGAGATCTGGTGTGGTGCTGGGGACCAGCCATAGTTGTAAGACATTGTCAGTGATGTTGAAAGCCATATGGAAGAACTTGGGGACTGTAAAATGGCAACAAGTAGCGCTTCATATATCCCCCCTCCCCCCAGCCCGGGGAAAATCTATTCCCCTGGACCGCCAGACCCCAATAGTCGCTCGGTGCCAGCAGGGGCCCAATCTACGCCTTCTTTACTTGGGCATGACACGTTCAATTGACATCACTTGGCATTTGAGGACGGGGAAATCGTTTTCTTATGATGAACCGTCCTGTATTGGTAGTCTACCCGCATTTCGGAATCTCGACAGGCCTTAGGGGTCTGTCTTATTCTAGTTTCTGATGTGCCAAGGGTCGCTTGAGTTTGGCCCCTATAAGGACATGAATGTCAGACATTAATGAGCATGTAGAAATCTATCTGAGAACCTTGGGAAAACGATTTAAAAACAAGGACCCATCAGCTTCTCCTGGCGGATTGAGAAGATATTAGTTTCCTAGAGTAGCACCTAGTTTCTCCTGTACTGGTATGTCATCAGACAGGTGTCCAGTAGATGTTGAGCCTGGCGACCCGAGAATAGAATGGCATCTGCTCCACGAACATAATTGTTTATCTATTCCGCTTTATCAATGTTGGAACCATGCGAAAACATTCTGCAATGTAGTTGAACCTTTTTCTGCGCATAGCCTGGTGGATGGGATTAGGTCCAGACTTGACACCTAACTCCCAGCAGGCGTTTGTTATCAGTATAATTCGGCGCAAGCGAGTCAGGGTTTCATAAACCTACATAAAATGATAACCCATCGCTCTGACTACGAGCTGTCATTGGTGAATTAGATTAGCCGTATCGTCCTCACACGAAGGCGCCCGATGGGATACAGCTTTCCGATCTCCGCTCCGTGCAAAACGTTGAACAAAAGCGTAGACAAGCTGCCTAACCTGACCAGGGAACTGATGATTATCTGCCACCAGCTGTCGTCACGACTTCTCATCACTTATTAAAGAAGCCGCCTTGCACTGGCGAGTCGTAAAGGTATCTCAATTCCTCCAGTGGTCCGCTTGGCGGTGTTAGGACTCGGAACAAATGCTAGACACTTCCAAATGTGAGGTGACGGGGACCCGGAAGTGGAATGTAGGCTTTAACATCTCGACCCTCCCCGAGGATAAGGAGAGAATATCCTGCTTTACGTCTTTCTTGAGTTGTTGAGGTGCGAGGTCCATATATTCCATTAACTAGAGCAGTCTACTGGACTTCAGACCTATCGGTCAATAACGAGCGAATGCGCCACTAATGGGACAACCTAGGAGCTCGCCGGCAGCTTTTAGCACCTCCTCATTTCCGGCTACCGCACAACGTGAATATGTACGAAGAAGTTAGGTAGCATTAAACTCACTTCGTTCCAGATGTACAGGGCCCATTTCATCCAGTCTATAGCCCTCGCTGTACAGCCTGTGTGCATCCATCGCAAACAAAATGTATTTAGGGAACTTTGACCGTAAGAGGGAAGGGGCCTACGCACAAGGGGCCAGGGAGGTGAGTCCGTAGACCAATGGCGAACATCACTCTGTTCTCAATGCCCTCAAGCCACGTTTTTGGCTCGGGCTTGTACCAAGGTTGCGGCCTAAATCTATCCCCACATGAGTGTTTGGTAAGTGTCTAGATCAAAAAGCTCACTTCGTTGGGTGCATTCGAGGTTGTATCGTACCATCCGGGTTCTTCTGCAGTTCTAGCGAGACCGGAAACCGGTAATTTGAGTCTGAACGGGGGAGCAATAGCCATTTTTGCACGAAAGCAACGGTTCTCCAAAGGCACATGATAATAACAGGTTTGTACCACTGGGGTTTTGGGCGACTGGTGAGGTTCATTGACAATCATAGTCGCCATATCGGGGGAAGTGGAACTCACAGCATGGCCGTCCTAGCAGCATCATCGAACAAGCAAAAATTGAGGTCGCCGGCGAAGTTCCGGATACCGAATTTCCTGGGTAAGGAGAAGAGTAGCTTCTCAGTCGTGCTGTCTACGAGTTGCTTGTTGGTGGGCGCAGGTCTCATGTGTTCGTTCTCGTAGGCCTGTATAAGCATTCGCGGACAACGTTCGATGATCAACACTATCCCTGGTTCCGGAGCGGAAATGGAACAGCAGACATACCTTTGCCCAGCTCTTCATGTCTTCCACTGTTGTTGGAATATTCTGTATGTTCATCCGTTTCCCGATCTCGACCCACAGTAGGCAGTATGCCTTGAAGCAGGTTAATTCACAAGCCAATAATGTATAATAAGCCTACATATTCTTCCAGTGGCGATAGCTCTCTCCAGCCCAATTCTCGTGCCAATCTCTGGGATAATATTGCGGATCAGCGAGGGCTGGAACTTCGCTCTTCAAACGTACTATAGGCTCCGTGACGAAGAGAATCAGAGTGTACAAATAATCTTGGTTGGACTTGCCATAATATCAGCTGAAATGGGCTCCCGCTTAAGTGGAAGGTTCAGTACAACTCACTATATTATACTTCGAATGCAGATAGTTCACCCGTGCTACGGCAATCATGAAGCGAGGATCCAGTTCCCCCGACATGCGATTATTAGTATACCCAGAGATAGGGCATCCTAACCATGTTGCTAACGCGTAGGTGCCATGTCAGTCTTGGATTGCCGGTAGTGACGAGTTCAGGGCGCACAGATGAGGATTTCAGTCTAGAAATTGGGAGGTCACTGGTTAGCTCGTTCCGCAAGTACATGACTTGAAGAAAGCCTTACATCTGCCAGTCGCTTATACGCTGTGTCTGGGTGCCAGGACTCTTTGGTAGCTGCCAGAAGCTTCGAAATCGATGGCTACGCCATCCCAAACATCGGACAAGGAAGCTGTAAGCTTCTATCATTTTGCACGAGCGACTAGAGTCTTACAATAGCATATGTCTTGAGCAGGGCATAGCCTAGCGAGAAGCCAACCAAGAAGGGCATATCATAGCAGGAAGACACCTTTACAACTTCCTGCGCCTCCTCGACCGTCAAGATACCCTCTTCAAATTTTCTCTGGTATTTGGCATGGATCTTGCTATGTCGTCTGTTGCGGAGTAGTCGGACAAGGATTAGGTACCCGATGAAACCAGTTGTAAGAGCATTCCGGGAAGCAATAAAAGCTAGGAATGGGGAGAGTGCCTTAAGAATAGGTTGGGTGACACGAGTAAGGTCCATAACGTACTTCGTTGTTCGAAAGTTTGATAATGCGAATCCCTCTCATGTCAGCAATTACTTAGTACATAAGTAATAGAAATTTATTTCAAGGTGATGCAGTCCATGTAATAGCCGATTATAAAACCGATTCTGCAGTTTTGCTCTAGCCTTACTGTGCTTGTTGCACTCGTAAATTGACATGGCTCCATAGGGCATTTGAACGGATCGCAGATCGAGAATTGGGTGGTGGTTTGTTTCAGCAAAGGAAATCCCTATTACGAATCTTTTTATCATCATGTGGATAAATTGCTTGATATAATATAGATCGTAAGTACAGATCACAAACAAAGAAGATGGGGTGCTTGGCGTCGTAGTACGTTCCCAGCGCCACTCCGAATTATCGACGGGTGAAAGTATCAGCTATRGGACAACCCTGTATCTTAGCTGCCGCTTCTAATACCTGTTGGTTGGCGGCTGGAAGGGTCGGTTAGTCCCAGGTCTTGCGTTTCCGGTAGTAGCAGACTTACTCGTCTCCAAGCGAATAGGGCCCATCTCCTCAAGCCTGTACCCGCTGGAGTGCAACCTATTTTTCGAACAATTAGTGAACTAATTAAGCTCTTGAAGATAGCTAAACATACGAAGGACTAGGAACATGACTGTGCCAGTTCGCCCATACGGCTAACCCGTCCAAAGCTTTGCCAATAGCCGTCGTCGACTCGGGCTTATACCACGGCCGCACTGGATACTTATTGGGGTGCATCCTTGGGTTGATAGACCCGTCTTTATTTCTCGTAAGCTCAAGCTTGATAGGGAACCGGTAGTTCGATTTTGAGCGCGGGAGCATGAACCATTTCTGAAAGAAAGCCGACGATTTGAGGACGCTCCACACGATGAGATGGTTATACCATGGCTGAGGGGGTTGCCTGTGGACATGATCTCACTATTTGATCTCTGCTCGAGCTGACTCGTATACGAAGGATGTACTTACATCATACCAACACGGACAGGTTCGTCGAGCATGCAGACGGCAAGGCCTTCGGCCCAAGTACGGAGGCCCAAGAATCTAGGTACAGGATAGAGCAGCTCGTCAATCGTATAGCCTGCGATTTCTTTGTTTGTGGTGCTCGGAACCATATACTCCTCTTCGTACGCCTATGAGCACGTTGTAATTCGAGGCCAATAGTGAGAATCTATGAGCTGAAACTCACCCTCGCCCATGTTCGCATAGCCTCCGGAGTCTGTGGAATATCTTGTATCCCCATGCGTTTACCAATTTCGATCCAGAACACACAGTAAGCCTTGAGATGGAGAATAAGCGACTTGAAAGATAGATGAGTATAAGCGTACGTATTCTTCCAGTGGTGAAAGCTCTCTCCACCCGTATCTTCTTGCCCATGTCTGAATCCACGTTAGTGTGAACAGTGAACCTCTTCTCCAAGCGGAACAGGACTAACCGAGGGTTCGACAGCGAAGAGAATGAGGGTGTACAAATAATCGCCATTGGACTACAGGGATGAAAGATTGGAAGGTTGATATAGAAAGGACTGAAAGCCAAACTCACGATCTTAAACCTCGAATGTAGATAATTCACGCGTGCCARAGCAATGTTGGCTCGAGGATCGGCCTCCCCTGACCTGTCGTCGGTTGTGAATCCCGATATTGGGCACCCTACCCAAGTAGCTGCACAAAGTACAATTTCTCAATCTTGTGGGCACTACAAAAAATAGTGACTACGTACCAATAAGGATCTCGGTCTGAAAATCCCCGTAAGAGCCTGGATCCCGAGCGAGCGTAAGTAACTCACATCTGCGTAGCGCTTCGAAACCGTGTCGCTGTTAGCGAGTTCCTTCGTCGCGGCCAATAGCTTGGAAATGGACGGCTTGCGCCCGACTCGCGCGGTCAGCGCACGCACCTCCGAAGTCGTGCAATTGAGTAACTCACAACAGCATATGTCTTGAACAAGGCAAACGCGAGCGAGTAGTTCAGCAATAAGGGCATATCATATGCCGACGATACCAACATGATCTTCTGCGCCTCCTCAGGAGTTAAAGTTTTCTCCTCAAACTTCCGCTGGTATTTTTTATGCACCGCCCGGTATCTTCTAAACCTCAGCACCCGTACCAAGACCAGATACACCAAGAGTACGCCGGTGGCGCCCTTCGCCACGAGGGTCATGTCTTGAAACATTTCCGAAACATGGAGAGCCATGGCTCTTGCAATCTGGCTAGCTTGGCAAGCCAACGCACAGGACATGATGGAAACGGAGGGACTTGTGAACCTGAATTTTCCTTACTGTTACATATATATGTATCTTGTTACAGCAACGTAATTGGCAATACACCCCTGATCAGTAGTCTGTGACAAGCACCCACCATTGATTCGTCCCAGACAATAAACATCAGTCCCCAGGTCTCCGGCTCGTCACCAAGAGCAGGAGCCCTAGATGTGTATCATGTAGGCGAGCATGTGCGGAGTTCCCATGGTCCTCAACAGCTCCTTCGCAGAAAGGTTTACGAAGACTCCATCAAATGATGCGCTAGAAGGGTGATAGTTTTTTGAATAACAATCTACTCTGAAAATAGCGAGTGGGAAACGGCTAGTATCTGTAGAGAGTCGAGTAAGAGTAGCAGAGCCGATGAGCCCGAGGGGAGTTTACTCGAGCAAGTCGGCTGCTGTTAAGAAAGTACCAGCTGAGACTTCAAGCTTCACACCCTCCAGACGCCCATCTCCGAACAACGTCGCAGTAGTCATAATCAATAGCACCGATTAGGTGCCATCTTCTACGGACAAGGGTGCTCAAGGCAGGTGGCAGAGTCAACGAGGCATAAGCTCTCAGTTTTCATCTCACAAAGAGGCGCTTTGAGCGGAGAGGTCTCGCAGCCCCAACTCTCCCTGTCTCCTGCTGATACAAACGATATGCCTCTCGCAAGTGGTCTGGAGCGAGTGGCCCAGTTTCACCCCGGCGAGCTTGGACCTGTCGAGCTTTTTTGCCAAATCGCACAGAGCAGTTGAAAGATGAATGTAGAATAAAGGACAGTCAGCTGGCGTCCGTCGTTATCACCACGCGAAATATCACCTTTCTCCACAATTTCTCCAACAAAGACCTTTGAGAAACCCGCAATGATCTGGGCTACAGGCTGAGAAACCTGCTGACCGAGGCTTTGCTGTATGACCTGAGAAAATATGAATGTTATTGGCACTCATCACCTACGGCCTAGTCAACACGCCACCCACCTTTCTGACGGCTTGTTTAGGCAATGCATGCCTCCTGTAGGCCTCGAATCTGTCATATTGCGCAGGAGTGAAGTTATCCATGAGGATCCTGCATGGGAAAGGAATCATTACCAAAACACATAAGACTCGATACCCCAGGTACATACTTTAGATTATCCTTCGACTGTGAATTCCAGCTCTGCTGCGCTGAATAATCGTCGTCGGCCATAGCAGGAAGTAATTCATCATCTCCTTCCCCATCCTCGTCGACACCTGCACCGGTGCCGGTCGGCCTCACGCCGATGGGCGGTGGCATTGAGCTCAACGTGCTCCCGACCAATGCCTGACCATCCATGCCTATGCTCACTGCGCTCACATTGGCAGCAACTCCTCCTTGCTCCGTCCCTGCCACTTGCAATTGTGCGCTATTGCGTCTAGAAATGCCCCCTTGCAGTAAAGTCGCTTCAGAGTCATCGCCAGCTGTCGCAGCAGAAGTTGGGGCCCAGTGAACATGTTGATATTGCGGCGTAGATACCATGGGACTCGCAGTGGCACTACCTGGAGCGGGACTCGCGACCCTTGGTGAGTTAGTACTAAGTGCATTTTTGGGTTTGCGCCCTCTCTTTGCTCCAGTTCCTGAACCTCGGGGCCGACCTCTGCCGGGTGTGGGCGTGGATGGAACTGCAGGTGACTGTGGTTGCACCGCTGCGAATGTTAATGGTGTGGAGAAATTGTAAGGAGAGGCCATTGTACAAGCGCAACGTGAAAGCGTGATGAGCGCAATTGAAATTGATATACAAGTTCCCACGCAGTTACCGTGAACAGAACTAGTGCTCATTCTTTGGACTTCTCCTCAAAGAACGTTCATACGAGAGGCTAATCAGGATTTGGGACACAAATTTCTCCCCATCAATGATTATGACTCGTGTCGTCGCTAAATCGTTAACTGCGCGACAATTTAGTCCCAATGGTCGGTACATTGCTGCGGATATTGGCACTAACGACCATACTGCGAGGATTTGGGGTATCTACACCGGCCATCCCTAGGGAAGGTCATGGGGGTGTCGGTTCTTTAGTCTTCACATCCGTCGGAAAGGGATTTTTTGAGTGACAGCTACGACTGTTTATTGAAGTACTGGGACGTTAGTGCAGTTGGTGGTGATCCTCGACGGAGCGGAGAGAGCAGCGAGAATCGAGGGAGGTCGCGGATCCGTTGTCTCCGCATCATGAACTTTACTGGCCGAGAAGCGAACAGTCCGGAAGCATTGTAGCAACAGGAAGCTTTGATCAACGAGGAAGAGTGTCCCCTTGCTGTGTCCTGCCATGTTCGACCTGATCTTGTCGGCTTCAATGCCAGGGCGTATAATGCATGGCGCGCTTCCTCACACTAGATATAGGCCGTCCGCATGATGTATAAAATAGTGAATCGTAATTTCGGACACCTCTCCTATCACGTGGGCGCACATGTGAACAGGCTCAGCTGCTATCATTGATTTATCTATCGTTGCCTTGAGCTACATACGAGGGCTTCGTGCGAGAACCCCCACGAAAGTCCACACAATACACTTAACAGCCCACTCAATGGACTGCCGCTATGCTTCACCTGGTTTTTCCTGCATCCCTTGTTGGTCCTCGTCTGCTTCGCTATCACGCTGGAGAAGTCCTCTTTCCAGAACGTCCTCTGCTCCATTCCTTAAACGAATAGTTTCTTTGTTACTTTTTGAGCTCGGTTCCTTCTCCTTCGTAACCTGATGAATTAGAATGAGCTCCGGTCGTATAGACTGCCCGGTGAGTCTACCACATACCGCTATAAATAATGCAGAAGCAATGATCACAATGGTCCCAATCACAGAAAGAGCGGACGGTATTGTCTGGAAGAATATGCGTTCAAGGATGGTAGCGAATACAATCTTTACCCCGTCGATCGCGTCAATGTCAGCGGTCAAAACAACATGAAAACAAATAACGGAGTTTACCAGAGTATAGATAGCCATAGACCCCCGACCAGCAGTTTCACGCGCGAGGCCCATGGCCAATAGGACCTGGTTGCAATTAAATCCTCTCCAATCGAAAAGTATTTTACCCGCACTCCGTACCTGTGCGAGGAACCCAAAGATTCCAATCATAACCAATAAGGCAAGCCAATCCAGCCGGGTCGGGACAATAAATGGTGTTTTGGTTATCACCATCCTATAACAGAGGGTAAGAGTTTTGGAGTTGCATGTAGGAATCATTCTGACCCAATTGAAGCGACAATCACTGATTGGGACGAAAAGGAAACAAGCGAATGCAATGGATGTGCACGTTTACCAATAGCACTCAAACTGGTGTCTGTAAAAGCGTTAGCGGGCGTCTGTCATTGAATGGAGGGTCGACCTACATGCACCAGTTGATCCCAATACGCCAAGGAGTGACACCCTAAGTTCAAAGCCACATCAGCATTCCAAAGAAGATGATCATCCTGGAACGCGAACATACCCGACTGCACTCAACCTCTGCGCTGAAGTAGGCCCGGTTGGTACTTCCTCTGCCGATGAAAACGCGAGGTGGTCGCTAGCGTTATCACCAAAAATGAAAGGCGGCCTTGCAATTAGTACAACGCCAACAAGACTCAGTACTGAATGTCAATTTAGCAAATCATGGGGGAGCAAGCGTTGTGGACCACATACGACCCGCGAGCGCTTCTTTTCGGGTAAATTTCTCCCCCAGGAATAGTGATCCTGCGGCAGCTGTACATAGCGGCGACAAAAAAGTGAGTACAGTTGCGTCGGAGAGTGAAAGGTATTGCAGCGAGTAATAGATGCCAAACAACCCGAAGAACCTAGAAGTAGTTGTGAGCGCTTGATAATCCAATATGGCAAGACGCCGTTATTCAGCACGCACCCAGAAAACCCGCGGAATACTAACAGCAAGCGAACGCCTTTGGGACCGATAAAAGGGTCGGGGACCCCCGTGGACAACCTGGAATCATCAATGTGACATTTCGCCGACCAAACACTTGATCAACTCACATGTAAGTTACGGAGCAGATGTATGTAATAGTCTGAGGGATGGAATGCTTAAGCCGAATATTTTAGGACGTGGAAGCCAGTGACATACCATTCGAACTAAGATAAGCTTTGTTCGGAGCCCTTCGTCATCAAAGGTACAGAGAGCTATTGGAGAATTTTTGGCGCACCTCAAACGTAGAAACTGGAGGATCAATGCTATTCAACTTCTTGACCGCAACGTTGACAAGGGATAGGAATGCTTGAGATGCCACGACAAGCAGAAGCCCAACATTCCCTCGGAATACATCGCCTATTGTCTCTGCCACAGCTCGCAATCTTGACCGTTTGCCAGTCTTTCTAGTCAAGCATTCTTCCGACGGTGAAGGAGATGATGCACCTGTGGCGGAAGGTCCCAAGTCTCGCAGTGGTTGTGCGAAGTCAGCGTAGTCGGGACCCAACGCGGTGTAGGCATAGGCGGAAGGCATGAATGTCGCAAGGGGGGGACGCGAGGCCAGGCTTCTGATCTTTCGCAATGTTATTGCATTGTTGTCAAATCAATGTTCGGCGAATCGGCAACATTCCGATCGGGCCATTCTCCGCTCACATGACATATTCAACTACACATTTGTGATGCAATGATACGATYACAGAGGGCCGACTTCGTATGTTTACACAAGCCGACCGTCATCGCAGAGGTCTTAATGTTTTGAGTCTGCATCCCAGTTACTTATATCGCCCAAAAGCCCAAAGGAGGTGCCCAAGGCCATACAAGCGCTGAAGATCAATTCAACCTGGATTTGYGTGAGTGCCTGGAGGATATTAATTAAGGAGAAGTCAATCGCCGCAACACAGCCAAGACCACTATTTTTGGTCGGAGATCCGCTCCAGTGAACTCAGAACGCTCTCAAGTCCATAGTATCTCGTAATAGCTGTCTGTGCACAGCGGCCCCAAGTAAGTAGTAGCAACGCCTAGTGACTGACACACCTCTCAGGTTCGTACGAGCCGCAAGAGTGCCACCCATCACGCCATTTGGCAACCATTGACAGGTTGGAGAARGTGGGGCAGTCAAAAACGATGCTGTCTACCCACGGGCTTTGGAGTAAAGTGGACCACCTAACATGAGTGTGAGTATGATGAGGATGTGCTCAGATACAATCCGCAAGAGGGCCCCTAGCACGRCAAGTCACAAGTKTCCAGGAGGTTCGGTCTTCTTCTATTGCCTAATCAATTGATCAGTCATGTTAGTGACCGCCCTAATGTTAGAGGGCCCAATGAGCGACGAATAAGGACAACACCAGAAATTGTATTCCATCCTACAATAGGGACCTCGTCTCATTGTTGGAGGGTATCACAAAGGCACACTCTGCATTTTCTGCCCTTTACTTTAACAATATACCACAGGATCATGCCCGATAGTACCTCTTCAGGCGCCGCCTATACTCAAGGTGATTTGACCAGTCATCCCCACTCCTCTCTCAATTTGGACACGCCTAACCTCGTCTATTGAGCTCCCCCTCGTATTAACTCTCCTCGCTACCACGTTGAAGAAGGCTGTTTCCCTCTGCACCCTCTTCTTCATCCATTAACGCGTTCGTGCTTTGGCCTTTCTTGCCGGTCTCCCGCGCGAGCTGATAGGCCAGGTCAGGATAAGTGCAAACTTGGTAACAAGTACCGCTTCTCTACGCACCGCTACATACAATGCAGATGTGACGATCACCAGCGTCCCAATCACAGAAGAAATGGATGGAGCAGTGTGGAGGAATATACGTTCTAGAATCATGGCAAATACGATCTGAAACGTCATGTTGCAAGTCAGCGTAAGCAGGTGTATCAGAAGTGCTTATGGCCTATCATACCTGAGTGTAGCAGCCAATGCAACCTCGACCGGCAGTTTCACGGGCAAGTCCCATCGCCAATAAAATCTATTTCTAACATCAATCATGCCTGAAGTGGCCCATGTCTATATGTTGCACCTGTGCGATAAATCCGGGTATTCCAGCCAACAGAAACATCATTAGCGAGTCGAGATGAGCTGGAACAACGAGTGGTGTTTTGGTCACCAGCACTCTAAACCACGATTTAGATTTCATACACAACTCCGTGAATGTAAAGCCTCACCCAATGGGCGCAACGATAACACAATTGAGGGCATAGAGGGTAAGGGTGTGTAGTGGATGTGCACGTTTGCCGACAGCCCGTAAGCTTATGTCTGTGGAAAGGTAAATCTATACGGCTCGCAAGGAAATCAAGAATCGACCTACACACTCCRGTGGCTCCTAGCACTCCAATGAGCGCTGCCCTAAAGTTGTGAAAGAGGGTCATTTTTCATCGCATTGGACTCGGTTATCTTTCGCTGCATACCCCATCGCAACTAATCTCTGTCTTGGGGTAACTTCGCTAGGAGGAAGAACGAGTGGSTCCCCCGTTGCCGARACTGCAGAATCGTCATCCCCGAACATGAAAGAGGGCTTCGCAATTAATATAACACCAATAAGACTTAGAGCTAAATTTAWAGTTAGCAGATCGTTGTAGCTAAACTTTGGTGGTTCACTTACACCCCACGACTGCCTGCTTTGATGAAAAAGTYTCGCCCAAGAATATTGATCCAGCAGCRATGGTGCACATAGGTGCCAGAAACGTTAATACAACYGCGTCGGAGAGCGAAAGGTATTGTAATGAATAATACAACCCGGTAACCCCAAAAAACCTGTGAATAATTGCTCAGAGTCGATCATTGATGGTCTCCGTTCTCAGCGCTTACCCAGATATTCCRCGACATAGAAGTAACAGTCGGACACCTTTGGGACCGATGAATGGATCGGRGATTCCAGCAAATAGCCTGRGTCTATCAGGCTGTGACTCAAATAATCAAATACCCAACCTACTGACATATATGCGACCGAACAGAGGTAGGTGACCGCCTGAACAATACACTCAGCCAGGATAGTAAGTAATCAGTGGACTGCTRCCACACCATCCGGATTACAATCAGCTTCGGGTAACTCATTAGCGGTCGTGCATAGAATGCACTACAAGAAACAGTACCTCTAACACAGGAACCGGAGGATTCATGCCGCTCAGCTGTTTCACGGCGAAATTCATGACAGCGTAGAAGCCTTGGGCTGCCACGATAAGCAGAAGACCTGTGTTTCTTCGACACAAACCCCTTAGCGTTGTGACCGTGGTGTGCGAATTTGGGCCCATCCCATCCTCGGATTTGCTGCCATAACCCTCAATCAGTGCGCCATGTCCGTTCGTTGCTGCCGTGCTCGACCCAGTTGGCGTTAATGCGATGTACCGACAGGTAGAGGACATGGAAGTAAAACGTGAAAGTAAACCTCAGGGTTACCATGCTCAGAACTCCTGGTCTTGATAAAGCGCCTCCAACCCGAACTCTTCCCGAACCCTTGCCACCTTGTACGGAATCACTTACATATGCACTTTACATGACATCCTGCCTTGAATGATTCCAGGGTCCATCGGAACTCCCCCCAATGGACACTGCCAGCTGCAATTAAGAAGACACTAGAATGCGGACTGATCTTCGGCGGACCTAACAAAAAAAAGCAATTATGATTGGTCCAATCGTTTTCTCGGTTCCTGTACCTCGAGCAGTTGTTTTAGACGCGTGCAGATGTTCTGGAAGCTATTCATAGTCATACAATTTGGTTCCCATTTGCTTGTATATGATTTATTAACCAGACAGGAGGCATGGATGCTGGAATCAAGTCAAATTCCGTAAACATTCTGACGGGGGGGGGGGCTGTGAATGATGACGGAATTGTCTAACCATAGCAGCGCTTAGAAGCCCAGAAGCCCATCCAATTTGGTGAAACTGACCCCGCAAAAGCTGATTGGCATATATTGCCCGGCGAGAAGCAACCTTTCTTGATAACGGCTGGGCACGGTCAAGGAACCATATTGCTCGTTGGATTCAATCGCAGTGGTAAAATGCAGGGAATAATGACGTCAATCTGAAGTTGTTTTTGAAAGGGAATGTCCTGCTGCTGCACTCGTCGCTTGGCGCGTTGCTCAAAAGTCACCATAAATATTTTGTCCCGAAGGCCGACAGGGGGGGCATCTATGTATTGCGGAGCCGGCCTTGATTTATGGCGTCGACTTGGGTTATCCCATAAGCGGACTTTGTTCCGGACAGAATCCGTCCACGGGCGTCATTTGCCTCCCGGGCAGTGTTCGACTCCACCCCGAAATTGCTTCATAGATAATGACGGGTAGGGAGTAGGAGAGCCAAAAGGCTCCACAAGTCCACGCCATCCTTTGCTGACTTGCGGTGATCAGGTTCAGGCTGCAGGGTGGGACCTCAACATTCAGGCCAGTCAAAGAAGAGGAAGAAGGGGCGAGTTTGCCGATCGTGTTTCATCGATGGAGGGAGCAAGGCGATTTACCTTACATAGCTATTCATACACTTCGATTGTGTGCGCATGGCTGCTGCCGAAGTCGTCATATCGCCAGGTATGAAACAGAGAAGGCACAAGGCAGGGGGGGCTCTCCTAGCACAGGGGGAGGATTCTTCGAGAGCAATGTGTTCATGGCCAAGAATAGCACGAGACACGAACTTTGAGTAGGCTTGGAACAGCATTCTCGAAAAGCGAACCGGTCATCAAGTAGGTGTGAGAGGCACGGGATCGAGGGATGTATGGCTTGAAACTCGGTGTGAACACTGGCCATAGATTAACATCAGTTAGGGGCTGTGAATCTGTTTGTCGGTGCCTCGACACGCCTATTTCGCATAGTGGGTGGAACAGGTGACCCGGCTTCCCACCCGAACTAAACCACCGGACTCTTGTCAAAGACCTATTGAATAACACACGCATACACACACCTATAATGTGGTACTTGGGAGCCCGAACAGCCTCCCCGGTATGATATATCCGAGAGAGGCTTTGGTCGGCAAGCCGCGGGGGGGGGTACTGTAGATCCCCCCTTTGCAAGCGACTCCCCACGCCAAGGGTTCTTCCAGTCCCACGTTGCCAGGCAGTGACTTGCTAAAAATAATCGACCTCCCAAGTACCTCCCTCCAGCATCGGGTTCGCATCAGATAAGGATCCTTCCCACCGTAAATAACTGCACAGGTAATCCAGTGCTCGGGAAGGGTTTGAGGCACCTCTGGATATCCCCCTTGTTCGCTGTGTTCGCCTAACGCGTTCTGAAACTATCTCAATGTTCTTACCCACGTTGCAATGCGCCTCTCTATTCGACCCTGAGAGGGAAGGGTAGGGTAGGGTGGCCACAAAGATCAGCTGCATGCAACTGCCAAGCAAATGCGATACTCTATATTTACACCCACCGAGTAATCAACGCATGTTCGAATGGCATGCCCGAATTCTCCTACAGCCTGACCCTTCAAACACCTTCCCAATCGGCCGCCCAGAGACATAACCCGTGTGTGACGGACAACTGTGTTGCATCCACTTTTGATGTGGTTGCTGTTCTTTCCCCCCCCTCCGAAGCATACTACTTGGCCTCCTGGCCTCCCCCCTCCCCTTGATCTCCATTACATTCACACAACATGCATACACCACTTGGCAAATGAACTCGGAGTCAGGTATAACCATCATCAGATCGTTTTCGTTTCAGGGAGTTGGTTCCGGGCGAGGGTTCCTTGGATGGTGGAACGCCAACGCCCAAACTTTTTGGGCCATGAATAAACTTCACATACCTGCCAGGGTGTCCCGTTGGTAAGGACTTACCAACATTTCAGTTAGGTGTCTCCCTTTCCTTTGCCTGGTGTCCCGGTCCCACAGGAGATAAATATACAACCCAATTCGGGGAAACCTTCCGCTAAAATATGAATACATCACCTATTAGTAGCCTCATCGTCTGATGCGTGGCCGTTCTCTCCATCAGAACTGCGTGCTCCTCGCTGTTTCCAAATTGGTCGTGGGTAAAAAAAGAGCGGCTCACAGGCGCTTTAAGGCCCAAATACGTATGCCCAGGGTATTTTCTGTTAATTCATTGATTATCAGAGGGCAGCGCCAATGTCTAAATATACAGAAGCCCATGTCTATGTACAATTTGAACAAGTCGGAAAAGCCCTATACGTCTCCAAGAAATCAACTCGAGGAGTCAACAAGGGGAGTTACCAAAAATTATTATGCCACAAGAGACGGGGGGAGGGGAAACAAAAAGACTAGAGAGAAACCTTATGAGGATATTGTATGATACTTTCAACTGCAAAATATAATGGATCTCCAAACTGTGGGAGACCKAAAGACAAAAAGAAATAAAACAAAGCAAGAAGGGCAATGAGGCAAAGAAATAATAGCCAGAGTAGGCGGGGGTTGAAATAAGAGGGAAAAAAATCTATAGCACAAAATATATCGATTATCGAGGGTCCCTCCTTCTGATGGTTGGTGGGGTAGGGACTAAGCTCGTATATCTTGGATCCCTTTCCTTTTGTTCACTGGTTCCTTGTCGAGCGTATTGCATTCCGACGTAGCGGACGCATTTGCCACCCGCTCAGGTCCCGTAAATGCATGGCTCTTGGCGTCCGAAAGTGAGGTCCAGATCGTTCGTCCAGGAGGCTAAGCGGGATACCCTTCCTTCCACCAACCCCGGTTCTTGGACCAGCACATGGACCTTCAAGCAGCAGCAACAACAGCAGCACTCGCCACACACACGCACACACACACAGCGGCAAGGATAAAAGAGGCAAGCATATAAAACGAGCAAAGGCGATAGAGCATGGGGGGAGAGGGGGGCTGAGGGTAAAGGGGGCAATAAATTGTACAAGGACAAAAGTACAGTAAACCAAAACATCGCAAAGCAGGTATAAAAATGAAAAAAAAAACGGAATCAAGGAAAATTCAAACAAGGGAAAGAGGAGAGTATGAATGATAAGATACTTTTGAGCCGTACTCTATACCGCGGCCCCACCTGTCACTTGCGCCTGCTGCTGTTGCCGCTGCTGAACCTGTGCGGTGTATTCTCTATACCTCTCTTCCAGTCGCTGTTGAAAAACTGCAAGTTGCGATTGGGCTTGAGGATAAACTCCGGTCTGCATTCCCACCATCGAATTTGTGCCTATGTGGCCTAATCCGAGATTTAGACCGGGCATTCCGAGGTATGCGCCATTAGGATTACCGTAATACCCTGTTTGTTGTTGATATGCTGTCGTGGTAATGGGTGCAGCGGTAGGAACTGGGGTTTGAATCGGCGATGAACTAGCAGTAGAAGGAGGAGATGAACTGGTGGCGGGAGACGCAGAGTTTGAAGTTACGTTTGAGGGTGTATAACAGGCATATGCGTATGGGTTTTGCTGATGCGATGGAGAGTACTGTGAATCAAAGCTCGGTCAGTACGCACTCCCGACTGAATATGCATAGAAACTAACCTGGCCTGCATACACAACGGCATGCGACTGGGGCTGCCCTTGCTGTGTAGGTGATGAGGAAACCCCCACAGGCGTCACATGAATCTGGGTCGCGTTACTCTGGCCAACCTGCGAAAGCTGCTGCTGATCACAAACGGTGACCGGCACCATACCGGCACCAAGACCATTTTTCTGCTCTTGGACCTGGACCTGTTGCGCCTGCGCCTGGGGTTGTTGTGCTATGGGGCGTATCACCAGTCTCTTCTTCCCTTCTCTATCTTCCACCGTGGCGTACGGAGTCTGGGGCTGTTGGGCTTGTTGTTGAGCTTGCAAATTTTGGTGGCTCCTCTTCGCTCCCTGCAGACATTCATGTTGACCACTCGCCAGGAGGGCCAGCCCCTGCGCGCCGTGTTCTCCAGAGTGTTGATAATGATACCGGAGCCCGTTCATGTTCTTGTACCGCCGTTGACAATCGCCGACGCCGCAAGCAAAGGGACGCAGTCTTCTCTCAGCCTCTCGCTCGACTTCTCTCAAGTCCATCTCCGTGATGCCATACTCCGCAGCTAGCTCTGTTGTTGGCGTTGCTGGTCCACTGGTGACAGGTGTGTTGACGCCGCTCATTGAAGGAGTCCTTCCTAGGCCAAAATCCCTCTCCCTCTCCCTTTCTCTCTCCCGCTTCTTCCTTTCTAGCAAATCCTTCACATGTTCCAAGTCTTTGGGAGGCGCAAAGTTGCAACTGCCGTGGGTCATATGATACTTCAAACCATTTGCTTGCTTGTAGCTTTTATTACAGTTGGGCTTTGGGCATTTGAAGGGTTTGCTGAGAAGAAGGGATGGACTGGCGGTGGTAGATGATGCGCGCGATAGTGCGGCTGCGCGTGAAGCAGATGTCGATGAGATGGGAGTAGCGGGCATCGAGGAGCTCTGGAGTGCGTGCTGTTGTTGAGCGTGGGCTTGGGCGATAGCGTGTGCATAGCTAGTCGGACTAGGAACGCGAGATTCRCTGGGGGTGCTCATGGGCGTGACTACGGTGCTGCCGGAGAATAGCAGGGCAGGAGGCACACAGCCAGGCTGTTGCTGGCCATTACTTTGTGGCCAAAGGGTGTTATGAGGGGGATGGGCGACCAAGCTATTCTCATCAGCAGGCGCGGCATTATATTGGGCACCGGGGAGACCGGAAGAATAGTCTTGGGAGAAGCGGGCATAAGAGTTGAAAGCGTCTTCGGGATTGGTAAGAAGGTAGGGTGAGGGGGCGTGTGCGCGGGAAAAAGCGGAAGTGCTACCGAGATTGAGGCTCAGATTGGGACGGAGGGTGGAAGCGGAAATGGGGGAGGATGCACGGGTCGGGGCAGCAGTTTTGGATCGGGGAGAGGGAGGTTGCGAAGATGCAGGCGTATTTTGTTGGGAGCGGAACGCGTTAGGCGATGGCCAGGCAGAAAGCGGGGTGGAGATGGGAGTTTCAGGAGGGGAAGGGGCCCCTGAAGAGGGGGAAGAGTGAGAGGCAGTAAAAGGAATGGTGGTGTTGTCGAGGTCGAGCTCCAACTCCATGTCGTCTGGGTCAAAGGCAGCAGGGATCTCGAGAGGTTGGGACACGGGGGAGGGATTGACGATGGGATTAAAGGGAATCTGCATCTGGGGATTCAGGGGGTTGCCATCGACGACGACAATATGGACCGATTCAAAGTGCTCAAGGAGAGCGTGGAGGTCGTTGAGATGGAGACCACARCAGGTGTAGTTACGGCACTAAGAGGGGTCATGAGTTGAAGGCAGGGGGGAGGGAGGGATAAATAAGCAAGAACAGACCAGTTCTCCTTCGCGGTCAAAGAGATTGAGGGCGTTGAGTATCGACTCGCGGTTATCAACGGAGGATGAGGGAGTGCGGCCATAGCGCATCTCATTTGCGCTAAAGAAGGAAGGGGGAGGGGGGAGGTGAGGTGAGCGCGATAAGGGGAGAGAGGCCCAAGCACGTACTCTATGGAGCCCTGGAAGGAGTGGTCARCGACGCGGTGGGAGAAGGAGCCGGCGTTAAAGGAAGAGGCGCGCCAGGAGATGGGAGAGCCGAGGAAGTGGCGGGTGTAGGAGGCGGGGTTAAAGGCGCCGCTGGAGCCCGTGTAGGAGCCGTCTGCCATCTGGTAGTCGAGGTAGGAGCCGGGAGCGGGGGGTGCGCGGTGTGCAGCGGGGAGAGCGATGGGCTGGGACGTCGAGGACGCTGAGGCCATCGTCGGGAGTGGTGATGAGGAGGGTTGAGGAGGTGGATGTGCCGTGTTAAAGAACTGAACCTCATATTACTCGCCCTTGTTTGTCTCTCTTTGGCTGCTTCTTCGGCCCGCACCTGCATCTCCGGCACAGCCAACCGACCCAGGCCACCCCCGCGAGCCGGCTCGCCAGGGACCTCACTGCTTGTTTCCCAACGCACGGCTACTCCTTCTCCCGCCCCTCTCCCCCACCCCAACCCTCCTTCCGTTCCCGTCGTCCCTGCACTCCCCCCTTCACTGCCCACCATCCGTCATCCCACCCGTCCTCCCCGACCCCGACCTTCTGGCCCAAGCGTGGGTCCATGTCGCTCCTCCTCCGGCCGGGTGGAGTCCCACCGGCGATCTCCCGCCTCTGTTGGAGGGCACTAAAAATCTGTATCATCTATCGTAACACTTAGATATGACCATAAACATCCTCGAACGTTCAGTGTTTTGTAYATCAAGGCAACAAGATCTCGTCACCAGCACCCCCCGTTAATTAGCCCCTCCTCTCTCCAAGGAATTGCCGGTCACATGCAGTGTACCATTGGCGCCGAAAGCGGGTCTACTCGCGCGYGATAGTCTTTGTCATGGCCGAGGGGCTGGAATTCACTCCAAACTCCCGACCTGTTTCTCAGCCACGCCGTCGCCTCCGCCCTCCAATGCTCGGAGCGACGACTTGATCAGAACCCAGATCTCAAATGTTCGAGTCTAATCCCGAAAATCACACTAGTTTCCTTGCCTACTCCATCCAAAATCTAAACTTCAGGTCTCTCTCTTTCTCTTCTCTTCTATTACTTTCGGCCATCTCCTATCTTGCGCCTAAGGTCATTCCCGTATAGCATTTGCCTGTGTACTACTGTTACATGCCGCGYCTGCCAAGATTGCATCCAGGGGAACAATACAAACCCAAGATCCGACCYCGACACACACCGATTGTCTGCATCGGACACATTCCAGACGCTCGACCCATATGAGAGAGTTGTCACTCTGACTGCGATGATGGTGGTGTACTCTCGCTTCGACTCCCCTTGACAGCCTCAAGAACCCCAGGGTGCACCTCTGAAAAGTGACTTGCCCTTCCCATCCCTTTGCTGCCCGTCTTCTTCTTCCACAAATGATGCTTACAAAATGTCAATGATTATGCAACTCGCTTGCAACGTGGACTTTACCCCGTTGGAGGTAAATATATAATCGGTTAGCCGTTGCTTCTCCCGGGCTCATAATTAAAGTTGAGGGAGGGGGATGAGAGTGGTACACACCCTTCTGACGTGAAGTCCACCTTGGAAGAAACTCACCCGGAGATCAACGGAGGTGCCCCGTTGTTCAAATCCTTGGGAAGAGAGGAGGGGGGGGAGGAAGAGCGATTTACTCACGCTTTCACACTCGCTTGGACTTGGGCATTATATCGTTGGATGGAAGACAGGACATGTGCTCCGATTCGATGCACTAAGGGTAAGAAGTATCCAAAACCAGGTTAGTGCACAACTAAATCTACTCTTTACTTATCAGACTACTTACGCGCGGCAACGAAGAAAATACATTTCTTGTGTCCCTCTTGTCCAATCTGACATGAGAAGCAGAAACACAACAAGTCAAGCCTCGGAGAGGCTGTGAGCAACATCGAGCAGTCCTGGACACGCCTTAACGTGAGCCTAGGGGACTACACSGATAGCGCCAATCGGAGCTTCTGGCCCGGTCCCCCCAAGTAATTTAGCCGTGGGTTGCAATTGTGGACCTCGTCATTCATGGATTCCCGTCGGTGCATTGGTAGCCACTTACTGTCTCCTTCTCTTCGACAAAATAGGCCCCCTTAAGTGGACTTTGAGTGTACGTGTACCAGGGACTTCCATTCCTCGGTGTCATCCGTCTATATCTGCCCCGCTTGAAGGGATCACGCACCCCCAAGATAACGTCATCACATTCTTCCCCTCCGTTCGCGTTTAGGATTTCATACGCACAAACCCATCGGTTGAGCTTTGGCAACGCGCGTCCTTTATCTGGTCGTGGACTTGGGGGGGCACCTCAATGCTACAGTGAGATCCAAGAGCGAGAGGACGTACGTCTCTCAAAGCCCTTCCAAAAGCAGACTTTTTGGGGGAGTGGCAGGGACCTTAAGGGGGTTAAGACCACGTTCCGCCACGGCCTTTTCTCTTTCACGCTAGTCACATACAAGCAGCCGGACCCTCGGAGCGACAACACACACACTTGTCGTTTGTACGCAATGGAGACGGACTTGTTGAGGGGGTCATGCTTTCGTCAGAAATTTCGAACTTCGGAGCAGACAGAAGGACAGGTGACAAGAGAATTCTCAAGTGCTTTCTTGTGTCATCTCCGAATGTTATCCCGTGTCCTCACAACAAAACTCTTCGGTGTCGCAGGTTGACGCGAATGAACGATTCGTCTCAACCGAAACCGAACTGACTCCTTTTTTTTGTTACGACGTCCGCTTGGGGCATACAGGGTTGTTGAGATGGCGCCAAACACGAAGCCCCTTTTGGAGAGAGGCAAGGGGAGGGGGGGGAGGCGACGATCTCCGCCCACAAGTCTTTCATCAAAACTCTTTGGACAAGAAATCACGCTTGGAATGCCCTTCCACGTCGACCTGAATGTTCCCGTAACACCGTCTGGGAAGCAAGTTACAGCTTCAGCTCTGTCAAAAGAAAATATCAGAACACRTCCCAAARTGCCCCTACATTTACCCGAGTTTGTCTTAGTACAAATATTCTTCCCCATCCCTCCCCGGTATGTTGAGCTGTTGGAATTGATAAGTTTACCCTCTCCACGGTCGCGAAGAGGAATGATGACACCCACACACATCCACACGCTTGAAACCCCCACAGCTCACTGGATACAACGCTACAAGCCTTCGAACTTTCCTTGGCGCGAGACCCGCTGCCGAGGGGGGCTATGTTTTAATACTTGTACAAGAGCCGGGGGTTGCTACACAAGTCCATACAAGGAAACATCGAAAATCATTCTTCATCAAAACCATCACTCCCTGAATTTCCAATACACAATAGATGATGTGCATTCCGCCGCAAACATCACAAGGGCATGGGGACATTATGTAGGCAAGCTGTTTGGCTGAAGGGGAAGAAAAAGTTGGGACCTATTTGGCTTTTCCGGGGGGAACATGGTGGCTCGGCCGCCTTGGGGGCAGACTTGCAAAACGATCCAGTCCGGTGACACAACTTTACCCGGGAGGGGAGGTTTAGTTTTGCCCCAGCCTTGGGGAGATTCAAAATTTCACACGACGGGCTTGTTCCAAACACCCGAAAAGCGGGTGCAATATACGCAGGCTGCGCCGCGGACTCCTCAGGAATTTGCTGATAAGAGAAGTGGCTTGATATATGGTCCCGTATAACGAGATACGTTTCTTTGGCAACTTTGGCATCGGAGTAAAAGTTAAAATTGTTTGTGCTTTCGTAGCTGTTCACAGGAACGGGTTCGGCTGCCGTTTTGATGAGTTCTTTGGCAAGCTGCCCGTGGAAGTTTTGCCTTGTGGTTGGTTCTTATCTGGCGTCTATACAGCTTTTTAGCTTTGAAATTCAGACARGAAACACCCAGCATTGTGCTATTGATATTTTTCCTTTCGATCTATCAGAACGTCACCCCAAGCGTCGTCTTCCCMAAAGCTGTAAAAACTRATGTTCGTCCGGGCGAACTGTTCTTGACCAAGGTCAGGGTGGTTTCCTTCACTTCCTTGTTCCAGGTGACAGAAATAACAAGTTCCTGATGATATGTTGGAGATGTTATTTTCAATGTCAAGACTAGACCATTTTTGGATATTTTTCAACAGTCAGGTTGTATTCATTAAATGTTCCCGGGACATATTGAGTAACATGAGATCCATGCTACGTAAGGACAGCTTCTTGTCCACGGACGCGTCGCAACATTCATTCAGGAGGTCACAGGACAATTCCTAACGACTCACATGCTATTGAACAACATTGGTTGTTCAGAGAAGAGTCCGCTGCACCGCCTCGCAACGTTCTAGTCATACTTTTAAACAGTGTTAATCTTGAGCCCGACTAGACTCTTTCTCGAGTTTTGTGTCATCAACTATGTCATATCTCCCCCTGACCGACATACAAGAAGCACCCCATTAAGAAATGATCTCTAAAATAGCCGTTTCCCAGGCATCAGGTTCGCGCGCCTCCCCGTTTGACAGCCTTCCTCTACATGATTGGCACCAAATCGGTGCGAGTAACTCAACACCTGATCTTTTTTCAACGCACATTTTCCCTTGCAGTTTTTCAGAAATGTCAACTTACCCGAATTACAGCGGCCCCCAAGTCAGTCAGAATGGTTGTTAGAGACAAGTGTGCACTGTCAAGCCCTGAGATAGACACTATGACCACTGGGAACAGATCGTGAAGTATTCTATTACTTTTTTGGAAAGAGAAGCGCTCGGAGCAAGGATTTTTCCAATGATAAGCGAGAGGTCAAGTTGGGGTTGAGAGGATATAGATCTGCGGACAAATCGTGTTCACGGCCCGGCAGCGATGGATTGTGGCAGAACTACGACAAGGAGATGAAATTTCACGGCCTCATTTGTTTATAGGACTCGATCCATCTAATGTGAACGATTCACAAGTAGGAAACGACTGAGCTTATCCCGCCCCATTACCTCCTCTCCCCCTGGGGATCTCTCCTGAAGCTTAACCAGCTCTAGTTTGGACTCTCCGGCCGTCAAATAATCATAGGTGACGAGATCAAAAAGGTCGTGAGATCAGGCTAGTCCCTCCAAAGGTGATCGGTCTAGTACATTCGTGCACTGCTCCGTCGCCCCAAATTGCAGCGGCTTCTGAGTTTGATCTCACTGACAGCTGRAGTATGTTCTAGTTCTTTAAGAGAAGAAAAGTGCTCGCCTTTTGGAACTCGGCATATATTTATCGAGTCTCTGTGTCACGGCTAGCGTTCAATGATCTAATTTTGAGTTTGATACAAATCTTTTGAATYCCTTGCTTTGCGCATAGGTACTTACTCGGGCGCCTCATACGCAGAAGCCCGCAGTGAATGGTGGAAGAACCCAGCTTTTCCGGGCCACCATACCTCCGTATTCTCATCTAATACAGAGGCTCGCGCGCTCATTACTGATGGCGGCACTGCTTACCGATTAAAACCCGCTCAACGTTGCATGCTAGTAGTGAATATGACATCCGGTACCCCAGCCTTGGCACCGGCCGACTATGTACGCTTCGCTGAATTGCAGCTTAATCATCTAGTCATATGTGGTTTATTGGGTGGCAGTGGCATCAATGGGCCCCCTCAGCTCTAGCGTCTATTGGTGTGTTCATCGCTATAAATTCATGGTAACAGTCTTGCAAACATTCAGGGTCTCACCTATATTCGCCACGTAACAGAATCATCAGTCAACATCGTAGACCGAAGAGTTTGAATCAGATATTCTGGAAGCCTCGAACAATAGTACAATCTAGCAATTGAGGTAGCCCCTTTGAACCTTCCTTGTTTGTCGGTCGTATTTTTGTACCTCGAGATATGCCAGGATATGCCTTAGTACCATCATCTAATGATCGGATGACATCTTCATTAGCACTGCCGATACAATCCCTAGGTAAGCGCCAGAATATCATCTCGGGACCAAGATAGCTTGCGAAGAGATTTTCCAGTCATACTAATTTTCGTTAGTTGGTGGAGGGCTGACTAAAGGAGACCAGGGTTTGGAGATATGAACAAGGAAATAACAGTGGTGCTAAGAAGTCTGGTGGATGCTATCACCGAACCTCGGCCAGACCGTATTCGTCTTCACGACGCGAAATGATCCCGAGAACACAGCAGGAAGCCTCTTTATGAGCGCAGATGAAAAACTCTCAAGAACGTGGTTTATTGTTACTTCTTGTGGGTCAGGATCTCGGCAGTCCTGTATTACCCATTAAGTTGGTGGGGGGGTGCTTCTGGTAACTCAAGTCGAATGTCTTTGACTCTCTATTTCCGGGAATGTGAAGCCTATGCCAGTAAGGTATGTTAGAACTCCGTTCGTCGCGGAAGGAGCAGCAGACTCAATGGTCGAATAAATTCCCCATCATGCCTCGTCGTCGGGCCCTCCTGCGCACTGGTGCCTTTCGTGAGCGGACACGGCTAGCATTTAGAGGGTAGAGTGATTAAGCAATTAACACGCTTACTATTAGCAGCACATTTAAGTAATGGACTTCTAATTGAGCGCGATGGATCCCGGAAGGTTGTCGGCGTCAACGATGTATTATTATAGTTAGATGATAATAGTTGGGAGCTCAAGTTAAGCCCGCCTCAATATCATCCTTGAATTGTCGCACTATAGGGACCATTCCGCCTTGATCCTGCAGAAACCCTAAACTCAGCGGGTATGAATTATCTGCTCTCTCAGGCCAAGAAGAGACGATTCTTCTGTCTGTTTCGTCATCTTTAAACACGATTCTTTGCAGGGCCTCTGGCCCCCCCACCTGCCTCAAGGCCTCCAGCATTTCACGAATGGTGGTAGTAAACCCTGGGAGACATACAACGCGTGTATGAGCAACAAATTTTGAGGCGGGTACATGTTTGGCAATAACGAGATTTTGGATTGCCGTCCTCGATGATGTCACCCAGGTCCTAAGTTCTGTTTCAGGTGAATCGAGTGAATTACCGATGGGGCAATAGGTAATCTTTCCCTTGAGGGGTTCCCGTATTATGCCTGTTATAAAAGATTTAGAGTAGCGGCGTAGGGAAGTGCTGTGAGGCACTACTTGATAGAAAAGCCGAAGTGGCGGCAGCTGGAGAGCCCGGTCGAATTATTACAGTCGGAAGCCGAAGGATGCGACCATCCACAAACCCACGACGAGTATACTCGTTTATGAGCAATTCACTAATGAGCTTGCTTGTTCCGTAAGAACTCTGAGGTGTCGCTAGCGTCGTGGTCTGGATTTCAGGTGGCTGGTAAGAGATATATTGAGCAGGGTATTGGTAGGTTCAAGGTCACATATAGTGCGCATACCAGAGGACCACCGAATACAGCCAACCCGGAGGTAAAAAGAAATTTGATAGGCGTGGCTTCCGGTGCGCCATGTATCCGAGCCGCCTCAAGGAGGTTGCGGATAGAATCGATGTTCACCTACAGGGACGCATGTYAATTAGCCGATCAGAGAGGAAGTTAAGAGCCCCGGCCTGCCTTAATACCAAGATCAAAGTTATCTTCGGAGCCTCTAGACATGATCCCATGCATACAATATATCGTGTCTGGGATACCATGGGCTGTTGTGAAAAGGGCGTTTGCCTGGGCACTATCCGTCAGATCCGCTTGCACTGCGACAACATCGGGAGCGGCGAAACGTGGTTGGACGATGTCTGCTAGTATCAGTTTCACCCTCGGAGTTAATGGGTCATTTTGCAGCGCAGCYGCAACCTATTGGGAGGTTATGCGTAAGCTACACTACACTGAAGRGCTCGCTTGAAGACAGACATGGCTCGCCAGCCAYCCGTTTGCTCCTGTGACCAGGACAACATTCCTCGAGATCATTTGGTAAGTAGGAAATGAATCGATGAAATTGGTGTGACGTTGAAATCAGGAYCTGGCACGTGAAATCCCTGTACCACRTCGAACATGGGAAATCCAAAGGTAATTTATATACCTGCCACACTTACCAAGGTAAACTAGCTCCCGTATTCAAATCTCTTGGGGTCGTCTTTTCATGTGCTTTCCCCCAAGTGACTTGTTATAGTGAGGGAGATGGAAGGATATTTAAGCAGGATCCAAGCTCGTATTTCTATCCAYTAATTACCTCCATGTGTTAAGAATGCAGATCATCAGGCCCGGCCCGCAGACCCAAAAATGCTGAAAAGCCGTTCACAAACACCTGCGAAGACTTCGGTAGCTTCTTCGATTGCTTCCGGCATTGATTTGGTTTGTAGCCCTTTTGCTAACGCCTGCACGTAGGGGTCGCGGGCCCAGCTGTTCACATTGATCTGTTCACGACGTGAATTATGATTGAATGTGTGCAAAAGGTATTCATCAATCAAGGGTTTGAGGCTTACCTTACTAACRCCATTTTTGATGCATTCTTTGAAGAGTTCGTCTGGAAGTTCGTCTGTCCCATGCAAGCAGATTGGAAYAGTTTCGCCAAGCCTTTGACGGAGCTCTCTAACGCTACGGAAGGATCAGGTTACCACGTGCAAGCTCAAGCTKGTSGGAGGCTTACATGTTGAGCCGAAAATCTGGAGGATTAATATATGACCCATGCAGGTTTCCGATGCTTGGCGCTAGGATCATCGCACCCGTCCTGTTCATCGCTTTGAGCATGACCTTAAGGTACTGAGCGAAATGTTTTACTCTACGCACTCTTTGATGAAGGTCTCGGCCTTGCTTGGGTTTGTAAGCTTCGCATCGGAGATCATTCGCAGCCCAGCCTCGCCGCCTTCAAGCCTCCCCAGCTCAACTTCCACGACAATACCACATTTTCTTGCACGCTCTACATAGGGGCGGGCGATTGCAATGTTTTCTTCGTCCGTCTATAACACGACTCAGGGTCCAATAATTTAGCGAATTAGCCCAGTCGACGCACATCGGCATGGCTGGCATCCACCATGATGCTATCGAACGGGATCCCTTGTTCCGCAAGGCCAAGTGCCAACTCCAAGTGTTCTGGCTCAGTCGCATGGTCCAAGTGAACGGAGATCGGGACGGACGCTTGATGAGCCCTGTTAAAAGAGATAATTACCTTGGGTTCTACGCGGTTTCGAAGCAATTACAGGCTCAAGCAAAACTGGAGGAACGGTCCTTTTCCGTACAACAAGGTAACARGGAACATTTGGAGGATTGCAGGGCTCCGGCTTCGTTCAGCTGCGCGGACAAGCGCAACTGCAGACTGAGCATCATAACTGTGGGATAAAGGCTTGAGAATAAGATCGTTCGAGGTATGGATGCGGATGTCCTAACCAAACTTGTGAGAGGATACCATACCCTCCCTGCTGAGCCCGATAGAGTATTTGCAAGGTGAGATTGTCCTGTAACGACATGGCAGTAGCTCGTTTGCAATGTCATCAACTTCCTGTGGAGGGACAGGCATTTTGTTTACCACTCTGGTTGCATGGAAACCCACAGTGGGAATTAGTGGCCACCTATTCGGGCAGCTGCAGCCCAGTCAAAAAGCGCGTTTATTTTCTCTTTGGATTCAAGAAATGAAGCATGTGCACGAAAGCGAAGAATCAGAATCAACGGAAAAAGGGGTCAAGTAACGAGATCATATGTTATTCTTCAGGATGGCCGCTGGGGCACTGTTCCTTTACTCTGTCCTTTGTAGAACCCCATGGTGTCCCAAAACTCTGCGGGGGCCTCTCCTTGACCGACCCGACCTAACCTTGCCACTGTCAAACCTGCCACCCGTATGAAGAGCGTACCATCCAAGTATTCTGCCCCTGGAAGTTCAGTCTTGATGTGCCCCCTCGCAACGGGCTTCGTGACAATATCTCCTTGAACTGCGTCCGCAGAACCCGCTAAATCATGTTTGGGTCCGCTGAAACTACCGGACGGTGTCGTCCCGAACTTGCTGGCCCAAGTTGCAAGTGATCGAACGGCTTTGCTGAGGTGTTCGTCTGGATGAACGACAGTAGTTTGTACAAGGGGCAGCCAGGGATCCGGAACGCGAGATTGGGGTTTGTTTTGACCTGGGAGCGCGTCCTTGTGGGGGGTTGGGAGGGCATGAATTGGAAGCGGGTAGGCAGTTGCTGTAGAAGAAGAGTAGAACCCATGAATGTCGAACTTTGGCCTACCACGAGCGATATACCACGATAAACAAACAGCAAGGTACGAGCGCAATAGCAGCACTTGAAAATGTGGAGTATGATGCAAGTGGGCCACAAGTGATGGAAGGAACGCGCCAGACGTGACTAAATGAACACTAAGGCAAGCTCAGCGATAGGTTGAGGGCCAAGCCGTAGCTGCTTACAGGAAAAAGTCGGCATTGAACTCGCCGTCTTCACCTTTCCTTTCTTGTTGCGCCCACGTCCATCCTGCAACTCCATACATGACGACATTCATCCAGGCGATCTCCTCGACCTTCTTGTCGATCTCCCCGGGGCTTTCAAGATTGATGGTCCAGTGAGATGCATATTCGCGTATGAGGTCGGCATGCTTTTCGACGGTATCCTGGAGTACGGTTAACTGGTCCAAATTCTCAGGGTGGATCAACCGAGAATCCGCCATAACCCTTGCGAGGATCGTAAGCGCGTGAGTATTGCCTCCGTCATCGGCACCCGAAATGCCCTGGCTTGTGGGCCCAAGATGTGTAGCAACCTGTGCGAGCTTCCGAGTGGCGTTGATTACAAACTTCGATGGTGTAGGATGAGTTGCATCGGCCATCGCGTAGGCAGTCTCGAAAAATGATACGGGCAAAAGCTTGGAGACATCTGACGGATGCACACACGCCTGTGCAAGCCCTGATAACTTAAATTGAATGTCTATTCCATACTTACAGTTGAAAAAAGCCCTACCTTCGATCAACATACCCGGCAGACCAAATTCCGCCCCGTACCCGGTGTGAATCATAGGGTGAACCAAGCCAGACAAAAGTCGGCTCAACATCTCTGGCTTTTTGCTACCAATGTTATATCGCCTAGAGAAAATAAATGTCTCCAATGTATGGTCCATTCCATGGGTGCGAACATGGTCCGTGAAGAATTCGAGATAGGAGTGGAAGTACCTGAGAGCGGGGCGCGCCAAATTATATTCTTTTTCAGCGTCAGTCCGGAGAAACACGCCTACATACCTTTCATCCCCTAAGTGGTCCTCGAAGTTGTCTTCGGCGATAGGCTTCGGGGACTTGAATGCAGGCCTTTGATATCCACAATCACGCTGATAGGCAGCCCTGATGACAGCTCCATCCGCGCCTAGCGCCCATATTGCAAGCGCACGATGTGCAGAATGGCTTTGCACGTAAAGTAAGCTGATGTGGGGAGTCAAAATCAAGGGCGAGCGTACTTGTGGAAACCCTTGTCGTTGAAGAATATGTGCCACCGTTCATGGTTGTCCTTCAGCACATCTCGCAAAGCTTGAGTAGATTCTGGGCTGACCCCAGGCCAGTGGTAAGGTGAGAGTGTCGAGGGGGGCGATGAAGGGGCTGGGAAGAGGAAGTCGGCGTTCAGCAGCATGGCGTGTGTAGGGAGAATGGGCAAGTGAGACTGAGCATTTAATACGGCTCCAAAGTATCGGTTGCAGGCCACCCTTGACGTCAGAGTTTCCCATCCTGAAAACAGGTCTCTCTACTTTCGTCCRTTTGTCACGGGAAGATGTCAAGAACGGCGCAGCGAGGCAGAGATGGTATACGTTTTGCCAGCAGGAGAAGCTGATCCAGGGTCGTAATTCAAAGATGGCCTTTACCGTTTTCATTCTGATGGTCCCACCAATTGAGTGGGTACGCAAAGAAATAGTTTTATTCACGAATCAGAGCTAAGGTCCGGTAGCGTACATGAGTAATTTCGATAACTGAGCATGAGCCAGCGGGACTTTAGTTCTCCTGGTAAAACCCACGCCGATCCCAGGCGAAACCACCCTCAATCTCACGGTTCATCCTGAATGCGGTCAGGTTCGCAGCTCGTACGAATAGAGTACCATCGATCTTTTCAGCGCCCTTGAGTTCACAATCTTTCAAAGAGCCCGCTTCGCGTCCACCATACACTCGCGCGTAATGTGCCAAAGTACGTTGAAGCTTCGGAAGATGATCATCCGGGTGGATGAGTGCCCTTTGGACAACTTCCATCCATGGATTAGGCGATATCTTGCTCGCCGCTGGAAGTGGGTTCGCTGGTCCCGGTCGTGGTTCCGTGGAAGTGAGAGACATGAGTGATGCATCGTATTGGAAGAAGGCCTCCAAATCGAGTTTGGGTTTGCCCCGACCAACAAACCATACGAGGCAAACGGCGAGGTAGCTGCGAAGAAGTAAATCTTGGGATTTTGGTTTTAAGTGCGAGAGCAGGCTTGAAAGGAACATGGAGGAGGTGACGAAGTGCATGCTGCAACGTATGCCCGTGGTCAGCTGGTTATTCACGGCGTTTACATAGGTCCATCAACGCACTGGAAGAAATCTGCATTGAACAACCCCTTTTCCTTGGTCGTCAAACCAGGGACTGCGTAGGCGAGAACAACGAGCAAAACCACTTCTTCTAAGGCTTTCTCCAACCCTTCTGTGGTCGAGAGATCTGGAGACCATGCCTCAACATGCTTCAATATCTTTTCACCATACTGGCCAATGGTGCTACCATAGAGCTTCAGTGGATCGATCGTCATACTCCCTACAGCAATGTCGGTATCTGCAATGACGCGAGCAAGAATATCGAGCGCGCTTGGGGTAGAATTAGCCTTGGCTTTTATAGGGCTGTGGAACCAAGTTGCGGGGATAACGGCGCTGGACGATCCTGAGTGTACAGCCGTTTGAGCAAGTCCTGGAAATCCATCAGCGAGGGGAATTGCACAAGCAGCCGAATTCATAGGCGACCTTGGATAACCATTCCAGGCATACTGAACTCGACTCCGTATCCGGTATGGATTAACGGGTGAACAAGGCCATCCGAGAATCTATTGAGCATCTCCACTTTCTTTCCTTCGCCACCAGCCGGGAAATTTGCCTCAGTGGCGAAGACATATTCCTCGAGGACAGCTGCAGGGCCTTTTGCCGCCAATTCGGCTGCGAAGAAACCAAGGTATGCATCATAATATCTAGAAGAGTAACTTAGTGATTAACACGATATTAAGTGGGGTGGTATATTCACTTGTGATCGTCGAGGTGTTCAGTCCAGTTCCCCTTGTTGATAGGTCCAGGAGAAGCAAAAGCAGGCCGTTGATATTTACACTGGGCGGCATAGGCACCCTTGATAATTTCGGAGTCACCGCCTAAGGACCATAAAGCAAGTGCGGCATGAGTGGTATGGCTGTGATTCACAGGGTTCAAGAATCAGCCATTCAGTATCTTGGGGACGTCGACGAAAGCATACTTGTGGAACCCCTGGTCGTTGAAGAAGCAATGCCAGCGTTTGTGACTATCTTGCAAGACCTCTCTCAAAGCTGCTGTGCTAGCCGGGGTGGCGCCGGGCAATGGCTTCGCAATGGGAAGCTTGGCAGAGTGAAGAGGTGTGGGAGTTGGGAAAAGCTCGATGATTTCGTTCTGGCTGGTCTGAGACGACATTGTGTAGAAGGTTGCAATAGATCTGCTGGATATGGCTTTGGCTTCTTGCCTTAGTTTGCCGTGGAGAGCGCTATATATATGTGTGCTCACTCTTTGCATCTCTTGATGGTCCCGATCCAGAAGAGTGTCCACCCTTCCAAAGTCACGCACTCTGCTGAGTAACCCCCTCGTAATTACATTAGACAGTCCACGGTTATGCTATCCGGGCTGCGGCGACCACGGTGTTGTGGACTGAGTCATTCACAGGCCTGTTGGTAGGCCTGGGATACCCAGATCGGAGGCTTGTATGAAACCGTCGTACGTCATTCCTTCTCGGGGTGCTGCGCAGTCACCTGTTCTTGTTGGAGACCTGGAGGTTCCTGAAGGTGCCGAGCCAATTTGCTTATTTCCGTCACGCCCACTGACGAACGCCTCCGGCACCTTGATATAAGATCAACGCCCACACAGCTGACCAGACGGATTAACAGGGTTCTTGTGGGACCCGGGACTCAGAATAAATACATTATCGTCAGCCGTTGCCGTTTCCCAGACTCCTGTCCGCGTGGCAGATTCTGGTATATATGGCTCACCAAGAAATATAGGCCATTGGGAGAATCAGCTTATGAAAAAGTCTGGCTCTTTGTCAAATTTCATAATCATCATCATGGTGGAATGATGTGGCTGGCTGGACGTATTATGTCAACAGTTGTCAATAACCGAGAGCTGCCTCTATGGGTGCAGTGTTCATTGGGGAAGCTTGAATTTCCTGGGTAGCTTTAGACTCTTTTATGTTCGAGTTAGGGTGTATGAGATTAAAATCTCGGCACGCTCGTGATAACTTACCAACTTGGTGGATGTGCCATCCAAAACTTCTGCACAAGTAGGTAGTCCTTGCAGTAGACCATTGTGGTGAGGGAACATTCACCATAGGAATTTACCGGATCTGGTCACTCGAAGCTGGTCCGCGACTATTTAAAGGGAAGCTAATATACAGATCCTTGAGAGGTGTCTGTGTCCATCGGTCGCAAGGCTTGCCCGGCAATAAAGGCCCAGGTTTAGCGGCTCCACCATGCTCCGACTTGCACCGGGTATCACTGATGAAATTCTGGTTCGATGGTCAGCTTGTAAGTAGGAAGTCGCTCGATAGTTTGRGGTCACGTGACTGACACGTCCTGGAATAACTTGGGTACCTCACGCCACTTGTGTATTTTACTCAATACATATATAAAAAAAAAGCCGTTTACCTCGGCTGTCCCTCTCTCCTTGACCTTTCCGCCATGAGCTTCTTCAATGCTACATCCGCCGAGGGGCTCAGTCCCACCGAGCAGCTCTACCTTGGCACTGACTTTTCCTCCCTCAACTGGTTCGAGCAGCAGTGGGCCGCCTGGTACATCTGGATAGGCAACCCTATCATTGCCACGGGTTTGATGAGTTTCCTGCTTCACGAAGTGAGTCCTGTCCTCTTTCTTGAGGTGCTATACCCTTATGTCTTGCGTAGATTGTGTACTTTGGTCGTTGTGTGCCGTGGATCATCATCGACGCGATTCCGTATTTCCGCAAGTGGAAGCTGCAGCCCAATAAAATCCCRACACCCCAAGAACAGTGGGAATGCACGAAGCAGGTGCTATTCTCTCACTTCACCATTGAGCTTCCCGCTGTGAGTCCCGCGGTTGGCGAGGAGGAGTATTTCCACTCATTCTGATAGATCTGGTTGTTCCACCCCATGGCCGAGACTCTGGGAATGGCCACTTATCAGGTTCCCTTCCCCTCATGGAAAGCCATAGTCCCCCAAGTCTTTTTCTTTTTCTTCTTCGAGGACATGTTCCATTATTTCGGTATGTTCCTTCCTTGGGTTGATTTTAACGTTTATTAATCGGCCACTAGCGCATCAGGCACTTCACATCGGAGTCCTTTACAAGCACATTCACAAGCTCCATCACAAGTACTCTGCTCCTTTCGGTCTCGCTGCTGAATATGCGCACCCTGCTGAGGTCTTCATCCTCGGAACCGGGACTTTGTTTGGCCCCCTCTTGTACTGCTTTTTCGCACAAGACCTCCACATTGTTACCGTCTACATTTGGATTGTCCTGAGGCTGTTCCAGGCGATCGACGCCCACAGCGGATATGGTGGGTGGCATACCTTTTAAAGCCAATAATACAACACTCACTTGTTTTCAGACTTCCCTTGGTCGCTGCAACACATTCTTCCCTTCTGGTCAGGCGCTGACCATCATGACTTCCACCACATGGCTTTCACCAACAACTACTCGACTTCTTTCCGCTGGTTYGATAGAATCTTCGGTACTGACGACAAGTACAGAGAGTACAAGAAGAAAATCACAGCTGCCAAGGCTGCAATGAAAGGCGCAACCAAGGAGCAGCAGGCCGCCCTTGAAAAGAAGCTGATGGATGAGATTGAGAAGGAGGGTATCAAAGCTGAGGCCGAGGCTGAAGCTCGCGGTGGATATGGTCCCAAGACTGTCAAAGTCCAATAGAGAACCATAGACTTAATGCTACTATATATATCATACATCGCTAAATTTATTGATTCCAATTACATGCGGACTGATGGGCTTGTGACGCTCCTTAGCAAGCTTTGTTCCCGGACCATGACTACCCTCCCAGCCGCCCAGAGGTTGGCACGGACTCGCATGCTCCTCGACGACCTCATATCCCACGTCGAGAACGAGCGAAACAAGACGAACCTCTCGGCGCCGTCTCAAGAACTGAACACCCCGACAGTCTTCAAGGCGCTGGCCGTCGTCAACCCCGTCCTCCCGGTTGAAGTTATAGATAATGTCTGTCAGCGACTCGCCATGCGCGACCTTGTAGCACTGCTGCAGGCCAACAGCGCCTTGAATGCAGTCGCCACGCGGCGGTTGTATCACACGATCCCCTCTATACTCCCTCCTGCCAGGCTCCTGAAATGCATGCAAGTGCTCAATCGAAAGCCAGATACTGCCCTTCTCGTCCGGATATTCGAGGTAAACCTGATCAACCACACACCGACGAAAAACTACTATCTGCTCCTCGCCCGTGTTCTAGGGAAGATGCTCTACCTGACGACGCTCGTGCTCGAGCTCCCAAAGCGCCATTCGCCGGTCTGGATACTTCCTCTGAGAGTGCAGCCGAGATTCGGGCTGCATTCCTTTACGACCTCCATGCACTGCAAACGCCCCCTTGCTCTCTTCCTCGATTCTCAGTCAGAGATTACGGAACTAACGCTGCGAGGAATAAACCAGGACTCTTCCAATCCCCTCTTCCCTTTCATCTCCTCCCTCTTCACCTCCCTTGGAAATCCCGGCGATAATCCCTTCCCTGATATCGCAACATCCGCCGCCGCCCCAGACGCTGATGCCTTCACCCTTCTTCCCACATCCCTCCCCAAACTCTCCCACTTCAACGCGATCCATGCTGGGCCCACGATCATCCGTGACATCATCACCTCCCGTCCCGTCACACACATTTCCATTCCCCTCTTCCCTCCGCACACTATGGCCACACTCTCTGCCCTCTCGCTCACCTCGGAGCCCCTTTCTCGTCTCAGCGTCATGTCCTTTGATCCCAATGCCCCGCAATTTCTTTTTCCCGAACTGGCGTCCCGTTTTCCCGACCTCGAGGCTTTGCATATCGTTGTACTTATGGCTGAGGTGAACGGCAAGTTGTTGTTGGAGTGGGGTGTGTCTTTGGCTAGGTTTAGGAGACTGCGGTACATTACGTTCATGGCCGCACTTGGGGACGAGGGGGAGGAAAGGGAGGAGATTGATGAAAGGAAGATTGCAGGGGCGTGGCATGGTTCCTGTCCGACGCTCAAGACGATCATCTTGCCGCAAGGAAAAGTATGGTTTGAGGGGAGTCATGAGGATAGTGGGGGTGGAGACAAGGAGGGGAATTGGAAATGTTTAAGTTGGGAGGATGAGAGAACGGCTCGTTCATAGAAATGCACCTGCGCCCCATGGACGCATAGAAGAGTTGTGATACATAAATTACTACATTGTACCATAAGTACCTGAGCCGGGTCACCCCGGCCACACTCAGTCAAGATTTGCGTGTCTGCACTGCAGCACTTTTGGGACTAACTGTGGTTCAAACACACACGGGTAGGGTTTCGCAAAGGGCGAGATTGAGTGAGAACATGCAGGAACGATGCTTTCCCTGGTGGCGGCTGGTGATTACTCTACAACTCCACGGCTCGCCTGCCCGTTACCATGGTCTATAGAGGTCCATGAGGTAGGGGATGGCGTCTTCTCGGAGTCGGTAGACTCATGAGTAGCACTTGTTTCCCCTTCCTGCGCAACTCTCTTCTCCTTGTGGGGGATAACCTGCAATGTATTCCCTTCCTCATCCACTCGGCCAAGGACCCTGCGAATCCAATAAGGCAGAAGACCGCCAGGAGGGATGACCCACTCCTCTGCATTCTCATAGTTGGGGGGCACAATTCTGCCTCTAGAGAGCTTCATCAATGCGAAAGGGATGCCGTTGARGAGGATGTAGGAGAGTACGCCGGCAATAACACCGTAGGCAATACTTGGGGTGCAAGGAGGGTACGTGGTTAATATCTCAGTCATAAAGCCAGAAAGAAAAGGATGATCATACTTGTAGGTTAAGGGGATGATAAGAAGTGTCAGGAAGGCCGGAATGGCATCGCCGAGATAGTCCCAGTTGATCTCAAGGACGCTGATAAGAATAAATCAGCTTATGTGCGGGATTACATTTGGAGGTTAGACCTACTTGCGGATCATGAGCGAACCAACAATTGTCAGGGCACCGCCTGTAGCCCAAGGCGGAATCGAAGCAAAGATGGGCGCAAAGAAGATGGACACGAAGAAAGCAAGGCCGGTAGAGATGGCCGTAAGACCCGTCTTTCCACCCTCTGTTAGAAATGACATCATGAGATGTTGGTTGTGAGGCGAAAGGCAGGAGGGCGTACCGCTGATACCAGCTGCGCTTTCAACAAAAGCTGTAACCGGACTTGTGCCCATAAGCGCGCCCATGCTAATGCAAAAAGCGTCCACGCAATAGGCGATGGTCGAGTTTTCAAAATCCAGGGTAATGGGATTCCGAAGGCCTGCAAACTTGGCCATGGAATATAGGGTGCCAGTAGTATCTATCATGAGGCCTGAGTTGGCTTGAATAAGTGAGAGAAAAAACACAGCGTACCGAGGATATCGACGTAGAGGAAGGTGATGAGAGCATACCAGACACGTCCTTTGCTATGGGCACAAAGTCAGGATCAGGGGATCAGGACAGGAATTTTCCGCTACCCATAATGATACTGGGAATTTGTCAATGGTCCAAGCAGCATCCACAATACAAAGACTGGCGACTTACGTCGATAACATTGCCAATATGACTGATATTGTGAAACGTGACAACATTTTTAAAGAAATCAAACCTCTCATCTCCCAAAGAATTATGTGGGAAGTATGTGACAGAAGTAGGACGGGGCCAGGATATAATGGCAACCAGGAAGATTCCGATCAGGATGGCTCCGCGAACACGGTAAAGCATCAAGAGGACGGTGAAAATGCTGATTGCAATTCGAGTTAGGCGCGCCTATGAACTGAACCCAGCTGGATTTGGCTCACCCTCCGACGAAAATACCGAGCCACATGGTAGGACTGCGGAGGACGCCGTGTTGGCAGTAATTTGGGAGATCCGCGCTGACAAAGTCTATGATGTGCATCTAGGGACACTGTTCCAGAGGCAGTCAGCGAGCAGGCTTACCTTCAGGTTTGCACCCTCCAAGTCCAACAAGATTGACGGTGTCTCCTCCAATGACCCCAAGGCCATTGCTTGCTATTTGAATGCGAGCAATGGATCAGATATTGGAAATGTTRTTTCTGTCAGACTCACATAGCCCGATAAAACTGGAGAAGCGATGGAATTAACGAGAGAACACGGGGAAAGCGTCAAATCCTAGCTTACGCGATGAAGAGGCCAATTCCAGCGCCAACGGCAAGCACAAGGGATTGTGGCATAATACGCACGAGCCACTGTCGAAGCCCTACCAATGAAAGAGCCAGAAATATCCATCTGGCGGCAGGGTCTATTGATGGAATGCAGATGCAGGTGCCTGGTGGGCTTACCCCTCTAGGAAGACAGCTGCGAGTGCTTCGCGATAAGAGACTATGCCAGAGCCATGGAAACCCACAACCGAATATGTAAACTGTTCCTGATTATGATCTTGTGCCAGACGAATTTAGTCATTGACTCACATAGGCATTCAGTCCCAAGCCCGGAGCGAGGCCGACTGGGAGATTAGCAAGGAGACCCATAAGGAAGGAAGAAAGGGCGGAAATGGCAGCAGTGGTGGTGATCAAGTCCTGACGAATTTCATTCTTGCAAGACAGGTAAACCTCRTCGGTGGTACAAAGATCGGCTGTAGGACAGATACAGGTTCCCCCAGAATCGGCAATTATAACAGCGTTTACGGAAATCTGCCAGGACAATCATAAGCGACGGCCTGATGCCTCTGACCGTTAAGAGAAAGGTATGCACGATATAGGCCATTGCCGCCTGCACAACCAGGTCAACAAGAACATGCAGGTGAAAGGAGGGAAGCTCACCCATGTTGTCAAGCCCGCGCGAATTTCAGTCTGAAAAAGCGGGAGAATCTGAGTGGGTTCATGTTGTCAAAAACCATGACGCACTGTAAAACAGGAGCCTGCACGCGCGTTGTGCTTCCCGCATCCATCCAACAAGAACCACCTTCCGACAAACGATCTCGCGACCTAATAGATAAGGTAAACGAAGTTGTTGGCAAGACCGAAGGGTATTATCCATTACCGTGTCATTGAGCCTTTGGATGAACTGGGGCATTGCGACGTTGATGGTGACCAGTCTTGTGGAAATAGTTTGAAGATAAGTAGGGCAAGGTGCACTTGATAAGCTATTTATTCATTCTCCATTCTCCTCTCCTCTTCGGCATCTGGACTTCTGTAACCGAGCCTCAGGTTGGGATCGTGGGGTATTTAAACACACTCAAGCCTGCCGTGTAACRCCGGTGAATGTATTGGGCCCCGGCRACTTCTCCCGCCCGAATTCAGCGATGCCAACGTCATCTTGGTCATCACCKAGCATGGCTCCTCCCTYCCATAGGGAGACGTAATCCAGACCTGGGGTGTCCTGGAAACAGTTATTGATTTCTGCTGGATGAGACCCACATGCCATCCCCAATCTGTTCATTTACTTATCGAACGACCCCTTGATGTGATGGAATATGAAGTGTGCATCCACATTTWACAGATCCCGGAGATAATTGGGAGTGCCCGATATTGGGAGGAAAGGACTATAGAGTAGCAATATTCGTGATGTTGGCATAACGGACCGTTGTAACTTGTAGGGGGTCATTAGGCATTTTGGGCACTTCCAAAGATAAATATCGACAAAGACYTGGTGGTGCAGTGGGGGTGAAGAGGGTTGTGGATCCCCTGTTGTATTTATAACACAGGCCTACTTATATATCCCCGTGACGGCCAACCGGACTTCGGATGATATAACAGCCGATATCAGCCTCCATACTCTCAAGGYCCTGAAATGTCTTCGCAAATCTCTGAGCCACTTCAAGGAAAGCTAGCTTTGATCACTGGCTGCACGTACGCTACTATCAGCTCTCCACTTATTCACAGGAACTGATCGGCCACCTCATCTAAGTGGCGGTATCGGAAGCGCGACGGCGCGAGTACTCGCCCGGCGGGGATGTTCTATTGCAGTCCATTATCATAGCGCAGAAGGGAAGGCGAAAGAATTGGTCAAGGAGCTTGAGACATTCTCTGGTGTCAAAGCTGCCGCCTTTCAGGCTGACCTTTCGAGCTATAGTAATGTGCGACAGTTGCACGCAGATGTTGTCAAGACCCTCGGACATCCCGATGTCCTATTCAATAATTCTGGTATATCGGGTGGCATCATTGGGCCTCAAGGAAAYATCCAAAAYATGAGTATCGAAAAGTTTGAGGAAACCTGGAGAACGAATACAGGATCAAGTTATCTCGTATGTGGGAAAACGGACTCGGTGGCCAGTAACTGATGACAACTTTAGCTAACCCAATTATGCTTGCCTAGCATGGAAGAGAAGAAGTATGGTCGGATTGTCTTCAATTCCAGGTACAAGCTGTTTCTCTCCGAATCTTAGTCCCATGATGGTGCTCACAGTGTCACAGTGTCGCGGCAGGTTAAACCAAATTTCAAAAGTGTTAGCAATCACCCACGCTAAGCAATGAATGCAGGCAATGGCGGGGTAGTCGGCCCGCACTATGCATCCTCGAAGTCAGCAATGCATGGTCTTCTCCACTGGATCGCAAATAGGTATGCAAAGGAAGGTATCGTGAGTGTATGCTTTCGGCTGTTCGTTCGCCCCATTGCTCAGTTAAATATCCAGACATGTAACGCTGTAGCGCCTGCGCTCATCGCAGGTATGTGCTGTGCTCTGGTACYGATTCACCCTTTTGATAGACGCAACAGAGACTACCATGATGTCGAATCCATCCGAGGAACTTAGCGTGAGTGCCTAGGCTCATTTGCGGAGTTCAGAGTTCACTGTTTCTGATTTCCTGAAAGAGGAAGATACCCATCGGCCGCTTTGGGCGCCCTGAGGAGATTGCTTCCATAGTGGAGTTGCTCGTGACCAACGCCTACATGACCAACAAGGTAAGGGCGGTTTGTACTACTAGGTGACTCTGAGGGGTGAATGACGGGAACGTGTGCAGATCATCGTTGCAGATGGCGGCTGGAACCCTTCAGCCTTCTGAAGGACGGGAAGCTGGAAGTAGACAAGGGCACTTTTACCAGATTTTTTACCTCGTATCTTTTAGCCTTTATCTATCACGTGAGATATAGTTATGCGACGGCACATGCCGATACTGTAATTGGGGGGCACGTGGGAGGTGGCTGAACTCCCACTTCCTTACATCCGAGGTTGCGCTCGGACGTCTTAGCGTTCCCTACTTCATCCTCTTCTCTCATGCCTCCTGCCACTAGCCTCCCCCTTACATGGGGTGCCTAACTATTGTATGCGATGCGCAAGATACGGCGGCGATAGAGCTCTGGGATACCTGTACGCTGGTTGGGTCCAGAGTGTCCAGTGCTGCTTCCGAATCAAGGCGAGGAGTCGAGTATAAAGAGGTAGGAAGTGTGGGAGCGGGTCAGTGCACTTGGCACCAAGCGCAGAGTTCCACCCGTCTACTTCCCTCTTCTCTCGTGCACACCCAATCGAAGGCTTGGAGGAGGTCAGTCCACCAGTTGATCGCTGTTCTCCAATCCCTTCTCATGCATACTTCAACACAGCGAACTGGGAAAGCAAACTCAAGATGCTGGACCCCTTCTGCTATGTCTGTAGTCACTGCTAGCCTGCCCCTTCACTCCCCTTCGGGCTCAAGTGAGTGGCAGTGGAGCCAGTGCGGAATTTCACTCATACCCCTTCCCGGGTTGCCCTATAGAAGCTACCCGCTTGTCCAGGACCAGTTCGTTCAGTTGTTGGTCATGCCTATGGCTAGGTTTATACTCCCCGCCTCAAGGATCTCCGATCATAAGTCTGACAGCCTCCTTGCCAGCTAATACTACGTAAATGACGGGGGCACCTGCGATTGCCTCTCAATCCTGCTGAGCCAGATTCCAATTGGTAATAGTGCTTCGTCTCCACGGTTAGTCGCTGCATCCCTATTGAAACACCCGCGGTTTTGACCAAATCGTCACAGATGCACTTGGATACCAGGAAATTTCACAATGGGACGGTTTAACCTATGCGTGTGGTACCTCTAAGATGCTTGGTACTCACATCCAAGCGACGATGGGGCCTCTGTCGTTGTCTGTGCGCCCCCGAGTCAATGTGCTTGAGGCTGAGCGCTGATTGGCGGCACTGACGTCGTGGATTGCCAAAAGGGGACGCGGAGCTAATAAGCTGTGTTTGCAGGTGTGTTTTCTGTGTTTGGCCGTCCGCTCCTAGATGGCTCACATCTCGGTGCTGCAGTCATCCACTGAAACATATCTCCCGCGGCCTTCCCCTGTGAGCTGGGCCATGACTGAGAATATTGAGCACCTAAGTCGAACAATGAAAAAGTGAGAGCGGTACAATAGAGCCTGTGCATGATTACAGTGCAGGCTTTGTTTACGTACCAAACAGTGCGGCTTTTGATCAGTCACATATTCATTTGCCGGGCCGAAACCACTTTTCGGCCCAAATCCGACGCATAGGCCAGTTGCCGACGACAACAACGACGAGGACCAACTGCCACATTATTCCTCCCGTAAATTATTCGTTTTCTTTCTAGCCCTTTTCCACCCGGACTATCCATGACATGCCCCGCAATCACCTTCCGGGTGCTTCGACCCTCAGGAATCGCAACCGGATTACCAACAAAACTCGCCTCAAGATCTACCATGGTAACCTCGACGCAGACGCACTGCTCATTCCCGACGAAGATGAGGAGAAACATCGTCTCACAAACCTCGTCGCTGGCGTTGATGCTGAGGACGCCAATGTGAGTACCACACTCCCCCCCAACCCCCCGCCACGTCAGCATTTTTCGTGGCTGTGCGTTCCGCGGTTTTCATGACTAAGCTGACTCATCCCACCAGGAGCACCACTTGCAGGAAGTCCTGTCTGCCGCCCACCGGACCAGCACTGCCGTCGGCCGCTCGACGACCAAGGGTGTCTCAGAAAAGCAAGCACCTACTGCTTACATCCCCACACCAGACTCGACCGGCATCGTCGACAACTATGACGAGTTTTATCCCTCAAATCGTTGGCGAGACCCAGCTACCTATGTTTGCTCCTCTGTCTCTGTCGAAGAATCCCTCATGGACGGCCTCGCGGGTGGGTTCACCTACAACATGGATGAACGGGACAAAGACTGGTTGGACAAGAACAACGAGGAGGCTCGTGGCGAAGGAACGAGTGCACAGGGCGCCATCTCGGCTTCTGGTACTCGGACGTCCGCACGTAGCGCCAAAGCGAAAGGCAAAGAACCTGATATCTCTCAGCCAATGGTCATATCTGAGGATGAGTTCGAACTGGTGATGGGCATTTTTGAAAAAGTCACGCACGAGAAGACTGAGTACCTTCATCATGTAAGTGCGCTTTCTGGCTCTCGCTCTGATCGCCACTCACCGACTCTTCAAGGGTCTGGAGAATGGGATGCCTTTTCCTGCATTCACCGACTATCAGGACACCTTTTACGGTGACCTCCCTCCAGCCATCTTCGCGACATTTACCGTCCCTTCCTGGATTCCAAAGCCGCCCCAGCTTCTCCGCATTGCTCGAGCCATTTATCCCTACTGGAAAGAGCGCAGGCTGGAGCGCAGCGGCCATCGCATCTTACCTTCTCTTAATGGTGATGAATCCGATACCCTTAATGAATCGTACATTTGCTTTCGCCGGCGGGAGATCAAGGCTATTCGCAAGACACGTGCATCTCAAGTCACCTCGTCGGACAGGCTCACGCGTCTCCAAGACGAGCTAGCTTATCCACTCGAGCTTGCCAAGCTCATACTGAACCGAGATAGTTTGAAAAAGGAAGCCGCACAGCAGGCGCAAGGTGTCTGGGAGAAGAGACTCGCTATGGTGGACCTTAAACGCAAGTACCCTGCACTGGGAGATAAGGTCGATGAGGAATTACTTGTGGACAAGGAGCGGCCTGTCAAGAAGGCCGAACCAGCCGCGTACGTGTCATTACCTTTGTTAAAAAWATATATATGCTCAGTTGGTATTAGACGTATACCTGGTCTCAGAATCCGCACACAAGACTCGAGCGCATCGACACCGAGACAAGAGGCGTTTATGCGCCCAAGGGAACGAATAAACTCTATACGCGAGCAGATCGATTCCACCCTTGCGCGCCAGAAGGACCAGGATCATCATTGGGAAGACCAAATCGACGTGAGTGCCTTTTGACTTTTCCCTATGAAGAGATTACGATTACTCACCTTTCCTTCTTAGAATGTTTATCAGCCACCTGCAGTTCCCTACGCCTCCAGGCTCTTCAAGTATATCCCCCCGCCTGAAGCACCGTCATGGCCTTCATCGAATATCGCCAATGGGGATTTGCCGTCAAGACCTGTGCGATCGGTTCGTCTACGCATTGGCCGTGGGGGTCGTCGACTTCTCGATCGTTGTGACTTTGTGTCCCGAACAAAATCCCTTGGAGGTCGGCAATCAACTTCACTATCTGAAGACAGCGATGCCATGGACGTTGACGAAGATGATTCTGTCGGGGACGAGCGCCAAAGATTGGAGGAGMGATGGAAGTATGACAGGGATGATATTCCGGCCTTTGGTCCTCAGGGGCAAGAAGAGCAGGATAGGATTCTCGTGGACGAATATCAGACCAAGTAAGTTAATTCATCATCTTTCAAGATACCGAGTTAATGACAATGTCTAGATACTTGCGTCATACGATGACACTTCTCGCTGACCAGGACCAAACAAGTCTGGTTCCAGACACCACTATCCCTGTTACTGCACCGGATGGTCGTCAGCTGATGGTTATTCCCTTCCGCCTTGGTGTTCCTCCTTCACTTCACCGTCGCGATCAAACTGGTGCTTTCCGTCCCATTTATCCTGCCCTTGCGCAATTCCTTGCACAGCCTGCCCCTTCAGCCAACACTACTCCCCACTCCGCACAGCTCACTGGACTACCGAACGGTACAACAGCTGCAATTCAACAACAGCTCAAGAAGATGCCGCCTCCTAACGCCGTACCTCAGATGCGTATATCGTCCAACGGTGGAATGCGACCCCCAACTRTTCCAACGGTCAATGGCCTACAGAGTACTGTGCCTATAGCCCATACATCACCTCCGCAGCCTGTTCCCGTTCCTCAACACACTCCTCCTAACGGCATCAATGGTGTGGCTAGCCGACCTGCGATCGCCATGCCCCACGTAGACGTTGTCAAGGCTGAAGTTCATCAACCATCAGCGTTGGTCAACGGCTCCATCGCCATCCCGCAGACCGATTCGGCTACACAAAGTGCAGATCCCACTCCTAGCGCTACTTCTCCTACACGTCCCAAGTCTCAAGTCCAGCCTGTCAATTTGGCTGCAAATGGGTTCCACTTACCGATGGCCAACTATGCTGCTGCTGCTGCATTGGCAAACACTAGTGCCTACACGCAGTTGGCGAATAACCAGGCACTTAACCTGCAGAACCTGAAGAGTGCCTTTGCCAATCTTCCACCAGGGGACTTCGCCAGTCTACAACAGCTACAGCGCATGCAGCCATACATGCAGGTGCTACCGGGCGCTACTGCGAACAATCTACCGCTCAACGTGAATAACGCCAATCTGAAGGTCGCGGCCGCCCGTCAAATGCAACAGTGGGCAAGCTCTCCCCTACAGCGGCCTACTTCGGCAGGCACCGGGATTGAAGCAGTGAATGGTTTACAGCCCAGCCCATCCGCTAATCATGCTGTTCCAGTTACAGGCCCCACGACGAACGGTTCACGACCAGCGATGCGTATTCCGTCCAATGGTCAAATGTCAATGTCTCCGATGCCTCAACACAGTCCTTCACCATTACCTCACATAGCACAGTCCCAATCCCCGCCTCGCCTCCCTGTGACACCGACTATGGCTATGGCCTCTCCATCGATACAACAGCAGGCCGTGGGCAGTTCGCAAATTGGGTACTGATAATATAATACCACATGTTTTCGCAATTTGATGTGTCATACATGTTCCCCTGTTACCCTCTTTCGCCGACGTTTTCTTTTTCTTTCGGAGCACCAATGTTCTATTTGAACCCCCTGTCAGTTCTTCAATCATCGTATGTTTCCAAGCTCTGTATTCTATTTTATCTTACAACACAATCTCAGTTTTCTTTCTTTTGGACCTTTTGATTCTCTTGAGTTGATCGCGATGTAGTTTGGTAATCGACTGCTCTGCACATGAACAAGATAGATGCATGTCTCGAGTTCGTGGCTATTTGTGTGCCCGGAGATATTGTCTCCATCTCGGTCGATGTGGCATTTGAATCACACGATGGCTTCCCAACACATGCATTCATCAACGCAATGACAGRGATGAAAACAATTTGAGATATCATAGCTTCGAGGTGGAGTTCTAACACCGAGCCGAGAATAGAATTTTGATAATCACAAGTATCAGTCAACTTTCGAAGTGCCAAGAAGCGAAACTATATAGGCTGTGAAACCCTCAACGGCATGGCCGTCAATACTATGACTTGGAAACCACGATGCATTGTAGCGGGGGGGCGTTTGAGTGTTGAAATTGAATATCTCGGTATTTCCTTAAAAAGCCACAAGTGGCACGCGGTCTGGCGCGATCCTATGCGATAGGAAAACGGGGATTGTTTGCCGAAGTTGAAATATGTATATTAATTATCTGGTCCCGATATGCCCTGGTGCCTGCCGAAAGTCTTTGATGAATCAGGCACTATACGCCGCGCACCGACAGCGCCTCTATCAGAAAACATGTCTATTCCATCCTTCCTGTTCCCGTTGCTCTGCTATTTCATGTTTTGAATGCCTTGAGACGTGATGGCGAAGGAGGGTGCTGACAGTGATGGGTAAGGAACATTGCGGTATCACTGTCTTTTGTGAGGTTTGTTTTATGAACCAATCAGGGATTCCCAACAAACGCGGATCGATGTAAATGAGAATCAGCTATAAAAGACAAGTAGGTTGCAGGTATGAACGGGTTGCGTGGCTTGATTTTTCTTGCAGGCCCCCCTTTATTTCCTTCCCCCTTGCGTGTTAAAAAAAAAATGCGCTTGAATCTTGCTTCGTTCGCGGCGCTTTCTATCGCCTACTTTTCTGGGCTCGTCGCTGGAGCTGATGCTTCGGATACATGTGCAGACGTTAGCGCAACCCTCAAAGTGCCCCAGCCTCTCTTCCCGAAGAATCTCATATCTGTCGGGACGATTAGTGAGTCCGCCCTAGTTTTGGCTGTTGTGGTTTTCTGACAAAGGTGTAGATGCCTGCATTTGTACCTCGGGGGTTTCTGCTTTCGCTGTGACCAATCCCGTTGCGATTGCCGGGATTGCTCTGGCTGGCAAGACATACGTTGTTGCAGCCATCACTGATATGGTGAGTTGTGGGTGTCACTAACTTCTGGAATTTTGTTTATTCATCTGGGTGGGTGGGTGTAGATCAAGGCCAAAGGTCAAGTGTGTCATTACCCTGCGCATGCTATAGCCGAGTGCAAGAAGGACTATCCCTGCAACATCCAGTGCAAAGACGGGTCAGTTCTATGAGTTTGACTACGAAGCTGTTAAAGGCACTGATGTTGTTGTGCTATCAATAGATACGCCCCCTACCCATCCACGAAACCGACCCAATGTGTGTGCAAGCCACCGTACACGGAATGCAATGGTAAATGTGGAATCTTCCACGGGTGTCCAAGTGGCAGTCCGCACTTTAAGCGGGACTCATTGTCTCGGGACCTATTGTGCCCCAAGGGTATGTCGGCGTGTGGTATCTGGGGGCGCAATGCCAAGACGTGGGAGTGCGTCGACACTATGAGTGATCTCGAAAGCTGTAAATCATACTGCCTATTTATGTCTCTTACGTTCGACTGATGATCTATTTTTAGGCGGCGGTTGTACCATTGCGCTGCCAGGCCGGCATAGTCCAGAAGGGCTGGACTGCACTGCGCTCCCGGGTGTATCTGATGTTTCATGCATTCGGGGCCAGTGTATTGTCCACAAGTGCGCTGCTGGATACGAATTGCACCAAGACAAGGCGTCCTGCGCTTATAATGAAGACAAGGACCCTGCCATCCTTGCAGCACAGTACGGACTTGAGCATGTCCCATTGTAAATAATTTTGTTGGTCGGCATGCAACGAACAGTGATCTTCATTCTCCAATGACACCCGTTGATACCGTCTTTTTTGTCTTGGACATGCGCTACTCCATCCAGGGCATCCTCTCCTTTTCCGAGAATGAAGGCTAGCTCCATCGTGCATGAATATACAAGAATTTGGTCTATGTGTGTAAATTACTTGCTAGGATCTGAYTGTGATTGTAGTTTTATTCCCCTCGGCTTTAATTTTGTAAGGAAAACGTCTTAGCTCTCGGCCACCGATGGCCGTAATTAGCTGAGAGGTTTGGACTACAATTGCTCATKCGGAGCTACTTCAGGATATCACRGGAGGTAGCTGGTACGGCATGATAACACAGGGTGGGGACCATGGCCCGGGGAATATTGTCCTATTTTGGGGCAACTCATTGCGGACAACTGAACGATAGCGTTCCTGATCATCTTCGAGGTTCGGCACCCAACGCCTTATCAGCCCCGGGTTCGGAGAGCGACCGTAATCGACCTTAATTACTGTCGTAGCGTCCCACGGAAATTCTTCTCTTTCCCAGATGCCGACAGAAAGTGTGTTTGCCGTGTTCTTATGTYTTCYGGTATATTAATATGTTTCACCTCACTATGTCCAACGGCAGGGGTCGGCAGTTTCTCGGAAAAGTACGTTGGGCTATTGACGACTYGACTATCGGTCATTCCAGAGCTCTGCGCAACACAAGTACGCTGTCGTCTTTCACGACACACAAAMCTCGTCATACAGTCCCACGTAATAAATAACCTAGCCGGTACACACGTGACATCAAGTAACCCTGGGTTCCTCACCGTCCGCCACGATGACCTTTGACCTCGGCACACCCGTCAACACCGCCCTCTTCGTCTACATCCTCTATTCTGTCCAGCGCATACTATTCCCCCCAACAGCAAAACCCAGCAGCGTACCAAACGAATTCAAGGCCGGGTACTCATGGATGCCCAAGTCGCACCCTCCAACAGTGTTATTCAAGATTTACACACCCAAGACGTTGGAGCCCTTCGACGGCAAGGATGGGGGAAGGATTCTGCTTGCCATCAATGGTACCGTCTTTGATGTAACCAGTGGGAGGAGCTTTTATGGCCCGAGTGAGTGTGCCCGCCGGATTTTCGAAGGGCGTGCACATTCCTGACTTTTTTTTGTCTTTTCCAGATGGGATGTACGGTAACTTTGCAGGACGAGATGCGTCAAGGGGTATGGCGAAACAGAGCTTTGATCTTGGTGAGCATATTAGTGGGATGCATGTGCGGCAGGGGGGTTCAATGTTGTTTGTAGACATGTTGACGCCGACGGATCAGCCGCTTGATAAGCTTGAAGACCTCAAGCTCGACGAAATGTGCGCATTGTTTGTTTCCCTTCTCTTTTTAGTCCTTAATGTCCCATTCCCTTTCCCAGTGACAACATGAGAGGTCAGTGCACTGCTACTCTGAAGGGTATTAGTATTAAGGTTTGTTTACAGGGTGGATCGAGCACTTTTCGAACAAGTACATCATTTGTGGGAAGTTGGTCGAAAATGACGCGATCTGAGCATGTATATAGTTTATCTGCTACCCTCCGGTTGCTGCTGCTGTGGCGACTGCGATTGTGGCGTTGTCTCGTCTGGCTGGTACATCCACTGTACAAAACGATATGCATCCTTTATACGCCAGTCATATTGAGATTGGTGTTAGAAGAAGGGAGGAGTGATTTAACTAACCATTGCTAGCTTCTCTGGCATTGATCTTCGGACACAAAACTTGGGCACGAGGCCCCCAAAGTCCCCACATATAATCTTCCTCCATTCCATCGTTCTGCCTTCTTCGTACTCCTTCAGGTGTTCTGCGGTCACGAAGCGACCCTTGACACCGAGTTCTTCAAGGACAGCAAGGTTTTCCGAAGAGGTGTTTAGATCGACCGGGATTGTGATAGCGATGCTGCGGTGGGAGAGTGTAAACTGAGSAAAAGTCCGGCAAGGCGAGAGTGTGGCACGGACGCACCCTGTCCGAGCACCAGGGATGGTGTCAATGAGTTTGACGATCTGGAGCATGGTAAAGACGCGTGGGGAAAGGGGCGAGCCAAAGTCGTAGGAGACGGACCAGATGGACTGTGATTTGGACAGGGGTTTGATATCGGTGACGGAGGTAATCTCAGGCGTGTACCTGTTGTAATCATCACCCCGCCGTCTCACGTCGTCAGATCGGACGCAGAGTGAACAAAAGGTCGCACTTTTGCTGGTTGCGGATCCTGTCCTTGCTCATCTTTGTCCAGAATTTGGCGTAGGGCATCTCRGGTGTTGTGGGGTGTTCGCTCGCGACGCAGCACCAGGTATCTGATGAGCTGGCGGTCTCGACCTGCTTGGAGAAGGTCTTGATGCCGTTGTATGTCTTGCCTGGTTTCCAGGACTGGGAGTCATAAAGGAGCATCTCTGCCTCTGCGATGAGGATTTCTTTCTTTGGAAGATCTAGGAGTGTTGTAGTGTGTGTTATGGGTGATCTGAGCGCCCGGGCTTCGTCGAAGAAGAGGGCGCTGGTGTGGGGGCCGGTGGCGGGGGTGATGGGGATGGGGATGGTGCAAAGTTGANACCAGGTATCTGATGAGCTGGCGGTCTCGACCTGCTTGGAGAAGGTCTTGATGCCGTTGTATGTCTTGCCTGGTTTCCAAGCCTGGGAGTCATAAAGGAGCATCTCTGCCTCTGCGATGAGGATTTCTTTCTTTGGAAGATCTAGGAGTGTTGTAGTGTGTGTTATCGCTCATCTGGGCACACTGGCAGCGGGATGCAACGCACTCGTGAGCTTGACCGGTACAAGTGAGAGTACGCGGGGTAGYTGTGGYGGGTGATCTGAGCGCCCGGGCTTCGTCGAAGAAGAGGGCGCTGGTGTGGGGGCCGGTGGCGGGGGTGATGGGGATGGGGATGGTGCAAAGTTGACGGCGCGTTCGCGAGGTCCTGCGTTTGTGGTCATCGAGACGAGGGTAGTCTCCGAGGCAGCAGCCGTTGTTGGAGAAGAATCCGGCATGATGTGCTGGGAAAAAAAACAAAAACAAAAAGGCAAGAAGATAAGAAAAAAAAAAATCAAATCAAAAWAGGGTACATACTCCCTTTGCAGAGTTATCGTGACTCGGCCGATAATCCCGACGTGTAGCGTCGAGCGGGAGGGCGGGAAAGGAGACGCGTCGGTCGAGGTTGTCGAGGGGTGTGCTGTTGGGTAGCAGTGCTCGGGTGGCGCGCCGATGCTCGCCGACTGTCTCCTCGAATGGGGGCGGGGCAGGACGACGAGCTAAGATACTGGCGCATATTTTTTTTCTTGTAGCAGACCACTTGTCGTCGTCGAGGAGTGGATGACTGTATGCTTCAGGAGGTATATTGAGCCCCCGCCCCTCTGTCGTCGATGTGGGTGGCGACCTGGACTAACATTGTGTGACGCGTCTCTGCTCTCGACCACCACCACCACCACCACCACTACTGGCAGCCAGGCAGCCATGGCCAACTGGGAGGCTGAATGGGATCTCGGCCAAAATCGCACACGGAATGCTCAGGCAGATGATGACGGCGACGTGCCGATGGCGGTTTCTACAGCACGGCAGCCGCAGACAGAGGCAGAGGCTACACCGCTGGAGCGCTTGATGCAGCACTGGATGAATGAGCGACACGCGCCGGATATCCTGCCTGCGCAAGAGGCTCTCCTGTCTTCGATATTGGACCATCTCAGGAGGCAGGTCTGCTTGCTACTGCGCTAGTCGCGTATCACTGATTATTGCAGACAGTCAGAAGCAGTGCAGCTGCTCAGGGGAGATCCCTCGACATCAGAGGACGAGCACCTGAGGATTACGCTTGTGCAAATGGATGTTGAGAGAGTCAAGTTTATCGTCAGATCCTACGTCCGCACCCGGCTCTACAAGGTGCGTGGTGCGGTTACGAATCAGATCCCTCTAGGCCCATCTGGTAGCGCTGTAGATTGAAAAATATGCACGGTATATCACATCAAGCGCCGAAGTCCAGACGCGGCTCACTGCCTCGGAACGCGACCACGCCGCCCGGTGTGTCCAACTGGCTATTCACTCTCTCACCAGGCAGCTTATGCATTGTAACTGCAGGCATGCAGATCTTATCGACCGCCATTTCAACTTTACTGTGCTCCAGAGTCTCCCTGAGCCCCAGCAACACCTTGATGATGAAACCCCGTATTACATGCCCCCGATGAGTGCGTTTATCCAGAGCTTTTGTACACGGGTCCTACTCACCCGTGCAGTGAGTGTTCCCGATAACACACGACCCGTCTTTGTGCATGCCCTGCAAGATTGTCCCCCAGTCGTTCTCCCCGAGTGAGTCTTGCTGATGCTCCTACCTGTGGCGCAGCTAAGCTCCAAGCACCAGTGGAACGCGCCATGAGATGCGAAAAGGCCACATCTCGCTTACCCACTTTTCTGTGGTCGAACATCTCATTGCGCGAGGCGAAGCTGAGCTTGTATGATAGCCTGTATATACTTACATACCCTTTACAATATCCCATCGTTATAAGGTTATATATCACATTGCAGGAGGCACTACATGCCTCATCACCGATCTTGCCATTCGTCGTCATCATCATCTGAATTCCTCCGCCGTGCGTACTGGTCGTCCTCGCCTTCTTCGTCCGCATCTCTATCATACATCACAGCATCACCACTTCCACTTCCATTTTCACCCGGTCTCTGCTGCCCTGCATTTGCACTCGCAGTCGCATCCTCCTGCAGCACCTCGCCCTTCTTCTTCCTCCGCCGTTTGGGCGCTTCCATGTTCCCCCCTCCCACACCTCCYTCCCCCCCAGCAGCAGCCTTCTTTCCCTTGCCTCGCTTCTTCTTTTGCCCATCGGCAGTTTCGGCATCAAGGTCGATTGTGCCTCCGGCGCTGGGATCCGGCACAGCTTGGACGATTTCTTTGAGAAAGTCGAGCATCTCCGTTGTGTCCACAGCATGTTTCCTGAGAGTAAGTGAATGAGTAGATAGCTTCCATGAGGTTTCGAAGACCAGATAAGAAACCAACAGGTGGTAGGCTTCCACTTTCTTTGAGCCGCGGTCTGCCGTGACTTTATTTGCTTCTTCGACTAGGAATGCGAGAAAGAGTTCGAGTGCTTTGGCTGCGTGTATACAAAAAAGAGGGAATTAGGACATGTTTTTCGAGGCTGTTTTGGTTGGGGGGGGGAGGGCGCACAGATGACAACAGGCGTAGCTTGAGCGACTTTACCGACCTCTTCGTCTTTTTGCATTATTTTTTTAATCCGAGCCTGTGCCTGGGTCAATGGCGCGTAGGATTCGACGATGCGGGACGCACGACGGGGAACTTTGTCTGCTTATTCTTGTTCTTCATGGATGAAGTGCGAGTCAAGCGCCGTCACGCGTAACATCATCATCAGCATCTCTTCCTCCTCCTCTCAGGGGCAACCTTCCCCTCCTTCAGCTCGTGCCGCAATGTCTCCACAAGCGCTCGTTTATCAAGCTCCTTGCTACCATTGCTGCACATCCCGCTGAGGAGTGGTGAAGACCCACCTCACCTGGTGTTCTGAGCTTGGAGGATATACCTGCCATCTATAATGCGTCAGGGTATTCCTTCTGGAATAATGGTCATAATATGACCATTTACCAACCACTCGCCTCTGTTCTTATTTGCGACCCCCATTACGAGCTAACCGGAGGAAAGGCAATCCTCCGTTCCGAGGGCAGTCTAGACATCGCTCAGGCAGGGCAGTCACGCGTTGGAAACATTGCTCTNTTGGTTGGGGGGGGGAGGGCGCACAGATGACAACAGGCGTAGCTTGAGCGACTTTACCGACCTCTTCGTCTTTTTGCATTATCTTTTTTATCCGAGCCTGTGCCTGAGTCAATGGCGCGTAGTATTCGACGATGCGGGACGCACGACGGGGAACTTTGTCTGCTTATTCTTGTTCTTCATGGGGTGAAGTGCGAGCCAAGCGCCGTCACGCGTGACAGGATCATCATCTCCTCCTGCTCTCAGGGGCAACCCTTCCCTCTCTTTCCTGAATCCACCGCTGTTTCAGCTCGTGCCGCAATGTCTCCACAAGCGCTCGTTTATAAAACCTTTTGTTCCCTTGCTAGCATTGCTGCACATCTCTGCTACTTCCGCTGAGGAGTGATGAAGACCCGCTATTCGATTGTCAAGTCTGAACAAAATATTCAGACGATCACTAGACAAGAGTTTTACCTCCGCCTATGTCTCTTTGTCTTGTTGGAAGGGGGTTTCCTCGTTCTCGCAGCATTCTGCCTTGAGAAACCCGTCTCCATCATTCTCGGGTTCTCCTTCACAGACTCCCGCTCCTTCTTCGCTGCCCTCTTCATCGTCTGGACTTACCTCGCTACCTTGGTCTTGGACAAAGTCATCGGACATTGCCTGGCAAGTGAGTGGCACCACCTGTTAAAATCATCCGGGAGGCTGGTTACGGGCTCCACCGACAAGGTATCGACGCTCACAAGTGGCATCCTGGCCCGTATTCAACACGCTGTCACCATTGATGCCTCACCCAAGTTTAAACTCGCTGTCGTGGCCCAGCTCGCCATTTTGGGTATCCAGGCAGTGGTCCCTGGTGCCGTCATCCTGACGACCGTCCCACGCGGTGTAGTGACCCCCTTTGATGTAGCCAACTTTTCCTTCTATGCTTCTGGTGGTACGAGGGGCCTCGAAGTTTTACAGCGAAGGGCCTATCTCATCTCCCGGGCTGAGATACGTGAGGGCAGCCTTTATGGTTACAACATGGCGCCCAATGCCATGATCCCTTGGCCAGCGGTGCATTTGTCCAGTGTCGAGACTTCCGTTCAATACCCCACGGATCTCATCCAGTATTCCTACCAGTGCCACTGGGAGCTACCAGCTTTCGTCTCGACCTCCCAAATTGGCATCTCGGGTCGTAATTGGACAATCAGTGCTGGTTTCACCGACAATTCAAATGCCTCGTTGTATAGAGGTGCGCATGGCCCATTCTTAACACCGCCTGTCTCATTTAGTATCTTCAGCGATATCACAGATGTATGAAAGCTATCCAGTCGGTCAAAGTCCCAACATCACAGACGGCGCAACTGCTTTCCTCTTCTTCGGACATAACCAAACCCACCATTCTGGAATTTCCCCCACCAACGAATCACCTGGTGTTCTGAACTTGGAGGATATACCTGCCATCTATAATGCGTCAGGGTATTCCTTCTGGGATAGTGCTTCTAACATGACCATTTATGAACCACTCGCCTCCGTTCTCATTTGCGACCCGCATTACGAGCTAACCGGAGGAAAGGCAATCCTCCGTTCCGAGGGCAGTCTAGACATCGCTCAGGCAGGGCAGTCACGCGTTGGAAACATTGCTCTTGGCGATGCCTTGTGGATGTTCCGACATGGATGCACTGATGTCTTTCAAGACCCCGATGTTGTCGTCTCCAATGACGGTCATAGTAGCCTAAATTTTGCCAGTGCCCATACATTCCTCACCGATTCCTCCCTGAATCCTCACTCGATCACATCTGAGGACGGTCTACGAGTACTACCCCTACCCGATATCGAACGCAACATGAACACCCTCATGTCCTCGGTTTCGAAAATCATGTGTTCGGGTTTAACCCGGTCGCAGATCCGAGAGGAATACGGTCGGTATTGGCAACCCACAACCTCGGTCATTTCACAGAAACTGGTTACGACAAAGGCTCTTGTTACCAACCGTATATTCTTCTGGATAGGAATGGGGCTCTTCCTGGTCACCCTGTGTTCCATGGGAGTACTGGACTGGGTTGTCAGATGGGAGGAGATGGAACCATTAGGACTTGCGAGTATTATGAGAGCACTGGATGAGGACGATGAAGATACCCACCGTTTCAAGATCATCCGTAATCAAGAACAGATCCAGACCGCCACCCATGGCGAGTTTCTTATTCGAGTATCATGCTTCTTTATATTGGAGGGTGGCTTTATCGCCTTCGCTGGATACTCCCTCCAACCCGTGTTTGTCGACTCCCCTTTGGCTATCAACGACGCCCGCCCCATCTTCACAGCTGTCTTCATTTCCTGGACCTTTCTGTCTTTCTTAGCTCTCATCAAGTTGATTGAGCATGTATTTTCCAGTGAATGGCAATATTTGCTTCAGTCTTCCGGGTCGTTGGCTACTGGGACCACAGATAAAGTTTCAACACTTACTTCTGGGATGCTAGAGCGTCTCTCACTCATCGGCTCCGCTCGCGCGTCAAGAACTTTCAGGTTTACATTTGCCGCGCACCTCGTTTTGCTTGTGATCAGATCCATCGTTCCTAGTACTGTCACATTAACCCAAGTACCGCGAGATCAAGCATCGACGATGAACGTTGCGAATTTCTCGCGCATAGTTGGGATGGGTGATAAAAACACATCTTTGATACAAGATCGCGCAGATTTGATCTCGCGTTTGGAGTTCCGGGAAGGCGGAAGGTTTGGTTTGAACGTGACGAACAACGCCATTGTCGGTTGGCCGATGTTCGCCCTATCGGAGGGTGAGGTTTCCGCACGATATCCCACAGACGTGATAGATTTTGCGTATGAATGCCGCAGGGAGGCGCCGGTTTTTATGCAAATGATGCCGACCACGATTGTGAGTGTTGGTGGACGTGAGTGGTCGGTGGATGTCAATGAACGAGGTGTGTGATTGTTGTTACTGAGAGAACCTGGGACTCACCAAGACAATTTATTGTGTCTAGTGATTTCACCCATGTACGAGATCAACCCCTCCGGGGACGGGACATCGGCTTACCTGCTCTTGGGATATAATACCACACATTATACTCCTCGTCAAGTCTACGATTATACTTGGTACGGTGTTCTTAATCTCGAAGACGCCCCCGCCGCGTACCAAAGTGGGGGTTGGAACTTCTCCTTTGGCATCATAACTTTGGCTGCCCCACTTGCCTCCGCAGTGGTTTGTGATCCACATTTTCGAATCACCGGTGGAGAGGCGCTCCTGCTCCCAGACTCGAGATTGGATATCGTGAAGCGGGGTTTGGAGCAAATCGGAAATATTGCCACATCGGACGCGGCATTTATGTTCACACAAGGGGCGGAGGATACCTTTCAGGAAAAAGACTTGCTTGATGATGGATACATCAGTTTTGCTGCTGCACATGTGTTCACTAATGACTCATCCCTGAGCCGAGCCCCGATTGTTAATTCGACTGGATTACACCTCGCACCTATGGTCGATGTCGAGCGGCGCATGGGGGAGATGATGAGTTCTTTAGCAAAGGCATATTGTGCTGGTCTTGCTCAGTCGCCAGAAAGTGAGGGCGTCTATGTGCAGTCGATGATGACGGTTGTTGGAAGCAAGCAGGTTTTGACGACGGCGTTCATATCCAGTTTGCCGTTGTTCTGCATCTCTACTGGACTTTTTGTTGTGATTTTATTCTTGGCTGGATTCGTTGGCCATGTGGCCAGGTGGGAGGATATGGAGCCTTTTGGTCTGGGGAGCGTTGTGAAGGTACTTGATGGTGAAGAGCATGAACCAATGTATCAGGAAAAAAGCATGTAATGGTAGTGTATTATTAGGATTGGTTGCGCGGTACGTATGGACATATTATAGCATCGACGAAGCCAAGAGTGCTTGAGCAAGTTGGAAGCGGTCGTATTATCCTCAGGCAGGGAGCTTGGAGGTTCGAGGGAGTATAGGGGGCCTTGCTGATTACCTGGTCACATGATAAAATGCTTGTTGCTGATGTTCCAGGCGGAGAGAGTTGCCCCCCGGACCTTCACTATCAAAGCATGGATAACCCAGTGTCCCTCTCTGGCGCTGTTTGCCTGACTTTGCTCAACGCGATACCACCCTCTCATTCGAATATCCTATTGCGCCGTCATAATAAATTTTGAATTATGCACAAAGGGTGCCTCAGTGCGTGGTGGGCAAATACGTAGGTGTGCTTCTTATAAAAGCCAGCAGAGGTAGGGGGGGGGTGGAAAGTTGAATAAAATACATGCACCTGTGCCGTCATAACTATTATTTGATACATGGTGGTATTTAACATAGTGATATACAGCAAGAAAATAAGCGTAGTTGAGAATATCATGAGGGAGATATTAGATGTAGCAATTTGAAAAATCATGTTGGGAGCAGAGGAAGAGGATTGAGACGATGAGTACAGGATCAAGATCAGGCACAGCCAAGGTAGGTGCAGAAGAAAAAGGCGTCTGAATGGGTATTCAGGTAGCTTATGTCGATGTGTCACCCGAAATAAAGTCGGCCAATCGCTCCCAGCGATCGACAATTTTCTGTTACCATGTTAGCTAGTTATGGGAAAGAAACTAAGAGCCGACTTACTTTAATAGTCGGATGTCGCTCAAGATCCACCATCCCCGCAACATCATTCATCGCCTGCCACACAGGGGCGATGGTGACAAGCATTGCCAACGTTTGGCCAAATGTCCACACTGATTCCTCTAAACCAACTAGCCTTTTATTACTCTTCACCATTAGTTCCGTGTTGACGATAAAGGCAACATCAACCAAAGCCCCGAACGCCAAGCATGCATAAAGTGCGAGTCCCTCGGATTTCGAACGACCAGGTATTACAACAGCCTGGTTCAAGTTGTACCGTAACGCGCGCGAGTTTCCACGGCGCCATCGAAAAAGGCAGGGTGCGGCCAAGGCAACCACGCAAATTGCAATGACGGCCGAGTACACTACGAGGGAGATGATTTGGAGAGTTTCGTTCATCACGCGGATTCGACGACTGAAAATGGCGACGAATACTTGAGATGCGCACAATGGAGAGCCGAACGCGTCAAGGTTACTCCAAAAGTATAAACCAAAACATGCCATGAAAGCGAGGTGGCCAATACCCAAAATCATGAAGGCCTGGTTTCCTTTCGTCCAGATACGTCGGAATGGCTGATTAATCATTCCACGCATTCGACGATAATCCTCTATCTCCCAATCCTGCTCTTTCACATGCCTCATCACTCCATGGAGCTCACTATGCAGCCTCTCGAGCTCCCTTACTTGCTCCTCGGGTAAGCGGCCCCTCGCTTTGAGACCATTATCCAGCTGCAGCATCAATGTCGTGCACAGTTGAGAATTGATTTTCGGATCAATGTTCAAGGGCCTTCCATTGAGAGCAGCAAGATCGTGAGTCGCATCCTCGACAGGGTCATATGTCTCTTTGAGCTGGCGGATATTGTTCTCTAGACCTGCATCGAATGAAGGGATATTGGCTCCTGCCCTCTTGGCCAATAGTTGCTGCTGATCCGACAAGGTGCCCAACATCATCTTGATGTATTTGTCTCTTCGAACCAACTTCCCCCTTAACGGTTCCAATCGCCAATAGCAAAGGTTGGAGTAGAAGGTGGCAGTTGTGAGCAGATTCACGTTATTGATCCAGGCCAGATTGAGGATTATGATTGCGTGGTACGGATTCAATCCAAAAACGAGTTTCTGGATCTGGATGAAAGCCGAGACGAGGTTGGCACATCCGACGAGTAAGATACCGATCGACAATGATTTGATCGATGTGTATTCTTCGTCTGTTACCCGGGCGTCCGCGATATAGAGAGCGCTGAGGGCGACGCAAAGAAGGTTTTGGAAATAAATGGACGTGCGGATTCCGATACCCGCAATGTCTGGGTTGGGCTGGCAGATAATTTGGGGTGATGCCATGAGTTGTAAGCGAGACCTTGCGATGTGGTGCAAGTACGCGGAAGACCCGTCATACGACTTTTATACGCTGTTAATACGTATATCGTGACTGTGGGGCGTAGCCCGAGTAGTGGATCAGAAGTTGATGCTGTAGGAGCATACTGGCGCCACGGTTACGTTGAGGGCTTGACTTCTCGTTAATTGAGTAGAGGGTCGCTGTCACTGCTGGCGTACAACTATTTACTTTTGAGATATTCTCTGTTTAGATGTCAAAATATTAAAAGGGGATTAGATATCCACCATATGTTGCTCCTATGTCAGCACAAATCAATAAAATATTACATGAACAGATATCATGAAGCCAATAAACAAGATATATCATTTAGAGATATGACTGAGATATTTTATGTATAGCTAACACCTGAAATATGTCAGTCATATCTCCACATGATATATTCTGCCTATTGTCTGTTGGATATTACATACCCAATAAATATATAATTCTGAAGTATGCTACTTGATATTTTAAATGCCTCCCTGTTGATAATCAATCAAAAATAAAAATATCTTGGAGGCACTTAGATATGGGATAATGATTACATATGTATTATATTTGTAGTTCAAACATGAATATTTAATGATGATGTATACCTTTTAATATTTTAAACATCCTTCATGCATTATATCATCAGTTGTAATATCTCTGGTTGATAATTTTGCATATAAATAAAAGATATTACATGCTCAAATATAGTCATATGCCAAGTGTGATATGGTGAAGTCGGAGTGCCGAGCTCCAAACTGCCTAATCAGGCAATTCTCGTTTGATCTACGATCTCCGGGGATCCAACTTCTTTCGGAATAGCATCGGAAAGAAGAACGCCCAGACGGTCAAAATCAACGTCAGAGACGAGACGCTCATCCGAGTCATTTCATCGCGGTGAGGCGACGTGCAGGAAAAGGCAGTGTGGTTAACCACCCTGGCCTGCAACGCCGAATACAGCAGCGCTCCGGCATCATAAAATGCCACAGCTGTGGGATGTCGGCTCCGTCGAAAAGTCCCGTATCTGAGCACTGTGTCCTCCTCTCATAACAATGGCAGTCAATTCTCGTAACAATATGTCGTTCATGGGGTGTGAGAATCATTCACCTGTTAGGAATGTTTGAGGTGTTCCGAGTGTTGAACGGACTCGCAAAACGGGGAAAACGGCGTATATTAGGCGGGGGGTGGGAGGTAAACGAGCGAGGTTACATGAGGCGGCTACGAGGGTAGGGGGGGGTCACATGACACGGAGTAGTTTGTACACTACAGCCGAAATTCCAACACCGAGGTGTCTATGTATGTGTACATATACGACTGATAGAGGGTCATCAGTGAGCTGAAAGGCAATCAAGTAGCAAGGGAGGCCAGAGCTTGAAGAGAGTCGCGAGCCCGCAATGGCTCGAAGCATTATAGTACGCAGTGAAATCCGCAGAAAGAAAAGTCCATCATTGAATTTAAGCTGCAACTCTTCTTTGTGATGAGTCCTTGAAACTTAGGGAATTATCAACATTGTCGGGGTTTGTGTTACTTATAGGTGCGTAGGGCCACAGCCGGGGCGTGCACCACAAAAGGGCATAAGGAGATGCGGGAGACTTGCTGATGATTGAAAGATTCTACAGGTGCACTCAATCTGCTATTCCGGGGGACGCGAGCCCGGTTCAAAGGGAATTCGAGGTTAGTCCTGGAATTGGGGGGTGTTATGTTTTTGGCTTGGGAGTAGTACCACCACGTTTTCCTCTTTCATTTGTCGGCCTATTTATGGTATTATTTGTTGACGGCGGGTACAAGCCGTGGTAAGGAAGGATATATGCATGTTCTGAATAGCACCACGTCTAATGGCCACTTGGCTTAACTCAAGTTCAGGTCTAGTAAATGAATGAATGTGTTGCCACCGAGGGTCCGCTGACCTCTAGCACGAGAGGATCTGGGAGGTCGTGATGTCTATTCTTCATCATCTTCATCTCCAGATACTTCGGCATTTTCTTGTCCTGCCTTGGCCATGAGTTGTGCTAGGTCTTGCTCTTCGGTTTCCGAAATAGCTTTTGGCTAAGAAAGAGGTTTAGGCACAAGGAGGAGGCTGATTGATGGGCACAATTACCTTCATCTTGACGACAAGAGATCCCCCCTGGTCTTCAATCGTGCTCTGGATAGACTCAATAGCCCGCTCGAGGCGTTCTACAGCAGCGTACTGGACCAGAATATTAGATCATAACGTTATGCCGGGACCGAGACCCTTTACCTTGTCTGTTGCATTCGTGCTCAAGACGTAGAGAGGAGGGGCGACTAGTTTCGCTTTGATAGGAACGGCCTCGGTTGTCTGCTTCTCACCTGCTTTAAGAGCCTTCTTGATTGCATCGATGCCTGCAGGGGTGTAGCATGTGAGCTCGATATCCGCCCGGAGCTTGATTGGCTGTGGTGTCAAACGGCGTGCGATGGTCGCAGTTAACAGCGATAGAGTCGTCGGAGGGACTGGCTCAGGTAGCGACGACCAGACATTATCAGGTTCACTGATAACGAACATCAGGCAAATTTATCAGATATCAAAGGGCAACTGACTCACGTCAACACAAGTTTGAAGGCATCGTAGGGATGCCCAAATTTCTTTCCAAGACGCCATGCAATGGTTTCATACAGCCGTTCCAATTTTTCCTCCTCATTGACACCGCCGACGTCAACATCCGCACTGACACCCGGGATCCCGTCGTCTTCATCATCTGCTGCATGCTGCCTGGCCTTGCGTGCGGCTTTTTTTGATTCCTGTGCCTGGGCACTATTTTCTGCGGGGATGGCAATGGGTTCGCCGTTGGCATCGAGAGTAGGAAGTTTAGAAGCAACGTGTCTGAGGATGGATGCGACGGTTTTTGATTTCATGTAGCGTTCTTCGCATTTGACGATGTCTTCGGGCGAGACGCGGCGCTTGGAAAGGTCGATGTAGCCCTTTTCCTTATCGACACGGAGGACGACGACGACTTCGTTGCGTCCGATGCGGATGAGTTTTTGGACAGAGCGGATGCGGCGGCGGGAGAGTTCTGAGAGGAGGATCATGCCCTCTGTGTTGTCGTATTCGAGCTGTGGGAGACATGAGGGCGGGGGAGGAGGTGGTTGATTGGAAGGCTGCGTACTAGTTTGACGTATGCGCCCATTTCCGCGATCTGGCGGACCTGGACCATGACGAGTTCATCGACCTCTGGGTATTTCTGCTCGTAGTACCGCATCGTTCTCTCTTATCTTCCATCAGGGGTGACCACTCATTCCTCCAGCGCGGCACGTGACTGCACTACCGCATCTAGTACTCAACGGGGCTCAGGGGCATAGAGCGACCAATATAAGAGCCTCCGTTACAGGAGCTGGGGCACAACCACCCCCCTTGAAATGCGYAGCTACTTCTTAGCCACTTTGGCCCTCATACTCCTCGCATCGACAGATTATACTAATGGAGCTCCCGCAATAAGTGAGTGCTTCGATCTCCCTGTTGCTTCTATTTCATCCGACTTTCGCATCGTAGGAGGGTCAAAAATGACAGCACCCATGGCAGCATCGCGGTATCGCTTCTGGGGGGGAGGAGGCCTGTGAGGTAGGCCGACAGTATGTATGGATGATCCACCTACTCATTCGTGTTGAGCCGAGGCTAACGGCGAAAAGGTGTCTGGCAGCGGTGATAATACCCCTTGGGATTCCCGAGGAGTTTTCTGAGGCTTCAGTCCTCATATTCCCACAGCTGCTAGCTTCTAATTCAAGAACGATCGTACCAGTATATTGGTTGTATTTATATTGCTGCGTCTGCAAAACCAATAATCAGTTTTGGTATTTTCCACACAGCAATAATCCCTGCCAAAGGCGAAGGGAAGAGAGTCTGACGCCTCGGAAGCCCTGGTGCTGGTTACCCTGATCACCCTGCATATCGAGGCTATGACCCGGCAAGCGATTGCCAAATGAGTGCTAGATTGTGAAGGTCCATATCAGTTACTTTGACGCAGTTTTGTTTTGATTTAACTGGGCCCGGAATTGAATTGCACTTGGGGTCCGTCGGTATACCTTCTTTCATTGATACCACAGACTGTATGTTTTCCATCGGTCGTAATGCACCAATAACGGAGGGCGAGAAGGTAGAGGGGTTCTCTTCAAGTATTGCTCCTCACTGGGGTTCAGCACGGGTTGGGGTCCTTATTTTCGAATCGTGACGGGTTTATTGAATGGGTGGGAAAAATGTTGAGTTTTTATATCTGTAAGAACGGAACACCGGCGCGCAGAATATGAGACAAGTGCGCCAGTGTGTGAAGTGATAGCTAGACAAAGGAAAAAGCCGTCACACCTGAACAACATCAGCACCGTGAGACGAGGGTCAAGGGAGAATCAAGCAGGATTACCACATATAACTGGGGCCGACCATGCTCGAATGAGGAAGAAATGCCACCGGGGATTGCTGCTCCGAGTTGTTTATTTGTTATTCATCCCTGTGTCGAAGGTCATAGTACCCATCTGTCTTCAAGGTATGATGAACGCTTCGGCCGGAGTAATCGGACCAGTCGTGTTGTATGTGGCCAGGTTCTGATGTGTTCGTTTCCAGTATTCTGGATCTTTGTAGCATAGGGTGGGAAGATATGGAGTCAGTGAATATTGATCGCAAAAATATAACTCATGGTCCGGGCAAAAGGAGAAAAAGCTCAGATAAATTCAGTATTGAATCTGGCATGCTTAACATATTTTAAAATAAACTTTTGACTTCGCCTCCTTGGAGCCAGTGAGCATAGAATTCAGGGATWTTGGTTTGACACACCTTTAATAAATCCCCTTTTACTCCAACTCCTATCACTGGAGTTGCTGTAAAATTAACAGATGTTTTAGAAACTGCTAGTCAATATACTGAAATTTTACCTTTAGCTATGCAAGACGATTGATCAAGCGTCTCGCAGTTGGTCGAAGTGTGGRATTTAGCGTGAAGTGTGACGTCTGCTGGGAAGGTTGAAGCGCGCACCAAGTAGCTGGGTTTGGGAGCTAAGRACGMSGGAAAARCGTGGTATGCGCGAGATAGATAGGCGCCAGTGGTCCGTGTGCGTCGTTCAAGAGCGAAAMCTTAGCTTTGTAAGTGGTGGCGCTGGTGGTGGGATCTKCAGGGGGCCTAGAGCATCGAATTATTGTGGTTGAGATGCCAAAGGGGTTTCTGAGAGACAGGGAAGCTGTAGTTTGGTCCCAGAGTAGCACTTGCTGTAATACCGCCGCCTAGAATAGACGATGCTATGGCAGATAARCTCCAAGATYGCTGTTTAGGATTGGATGAGAACTCATTGACTCGTGAAAACAAAACARAAYAGGCCTCGCGCAATAGTCCCAYACCGGTCGACCAGCTGTATAGGGTTGTGGAGTTGATGGAGCTACAGATACCCCAACAGCAATTTCACCTGTGAAGGTTCGAGCGTTGAACGGTACAAATCATCGCTCTCCGACTGAGGTATTTGGCAATGTGTGCCGAGTGGAGTAATGGAGTCGTTGCGCAGGCTGGAGTATGAGGTCTGTTCCATCAACGAATTAATGATGTACGTACAAGTAATGACTACTGGTTATGAAACACCCTCTGAACCTACCAATTTATTTATTTTGTTCCATTTATGCCCAGCAAGTGTACGAAGGGCTTCCCAAAAGTATCAAACATCGCAGAGGCTACCTTCAGGTGAAGTGTCATTGGAGGCTCGTAAAAGAACAGGACAAGAAATTCAACAAWGGGACAAAAGGAGAGCCAACAGGCTGAAGACATGGCTGGTCCCACCCTCATCTGAGGCCGAAGAATCCGAGGAATCTACAAAGGTGTTAGGGGTAGATCAGTTTTGGAAGGTACATAGATTAACCGTTGAAAAAAACTTGGCGCGGGAGTGGGAACAAGCTGTGAGGAAGCGTTTGAACTAGGGAATTTAGGGATGGGGTAATTACCCACCGATTGCAGGATCTCTGCTGCATATGTCGCTGTCGGCCTCTCCGTATGTTCGCGTCGTGTACATTCGTCAAATAATTGCTGGAGCACCTCATTACCTGCGATTTCCTCTGGGAGCTTCGGCCTCTCGTATCTTGCGATGGAGAATATAACCGCGGTATCTGTCTTGTCCGAAAAAGGGGGGCTACCGGAGAAGATCTGAAAGATGGCGATTGAGGGGGCACGTTGCAGAATAGACAGTAGACATGCTCACCTCGAGCATGACCATAGCCAAGGAATATATATCGGTTTGTTCGGAGGGAATATCAGGTTGAGGCGGAAATGCTACAATTTCGGGAGCCATCCAGCGTACGTTCCCTATCGATTTCGCCGAAGTAAAATCGGAATTAGTAAAGTACAGAGCTATGCTGTAATCTGCTATCACTGCATGATCGTAGGAATCAAGGAAGATGTTAGACTGTGGGAATCGATGAGTTGGATCATATAGTGCTAAGGCTCAGCATACATACGCCGCGAAGGTCGCCATGGATGATGCCCTTGTCATGCAGGTAGGCGAGACCGCTTGCTACCTCGGAGACCTAATAGCGCATGAGGGACTTAGATCTGCAAGAAATGAAAGGGGAACGAGACCCATGTCATGCGCTGCACAGTTGGGGGGTCGTGCTTCTGGATGTACTTGATGATGTTGCCTTTCTCATAATAGGCTAGAACGAGGGCAGGCAGGAAACCAAATTCGGTGGTGATTCCGAATACTTTGCACACATTTGGATGGTCTAGAGTTATCCAAAGAGGTATTTTCTCTCGCAAGCCCTGCACATCAAGTGAGCTACGGGCGAAGAACGGGCGAGGATTGGGCAAAGAATAGAAAGTACTTGAAGAAGATTATCCCTGACGTCTGTTTTATTTGTATTGACCCCTCGTAATTGTTTGATCAGAACCTAGACGGGCTGAGAGTAATCTGGAGGGGGTGTAGAAGTTCCAACGTACTATTTGGCGAAGATATCTTCCCTTGTAAGCGTCAGAGTGGTCCCCGTAGGCAAAGTAGTGATCATCGAGCTTCCGCACTTGCCCTGTGAGGTCCTGAAAAGAGATGTTTGCGCGGTAGACTTGGGCAGACAATGAAACTAACCTGGCATTGTGCTGACATGGGCTGCAGGGGGGTAGTAGCCCAGGCCTGGACCTGGCAGATGGACTTTAAGTAGTGTTCTGGAAACAAGCGCCAACCCCAACAGTGCCACGTGATGGGTCGACTCACCCATCGTCCAGCCACGTCGTTTTGCAGAGTCGAACAAAGTATATCACACGTTTAGAGCACACCATGGTGAGTAAAGCAGTTTCCATATCGTCTTCACAGCTCACAGCATGTATTCAGGCTGCCACAGCCTCAGAATCCGTTCCAATAGAAACTGCGCACGAGGACATGATCGTACGAACCAACCCTCTTTTACTCGCTTTGCATTCACCTCGCCCCTTAGCACGATGCACAGTTGGACTACTACGGTAAACGGCTTGCCACCTGTTCTTCCGATCGCGCTGTAAAAGTATTTGACGTTGTGGATGGCGAGCCCCAGCGCTCGTCCGGCGGACACACTCTTAAGGGGTCAGCCCGTTCCCCGCTTCCGATCTGTAGTAACTGCTCCAATCCCTCTTCAGACACACAGGTCCCGTCTGGCAGGTTGCATGGGCACATCCAAAATATGGGCATATTCTTGCCTCCTGCTCGTACGATGGTAAGGTGTTGATCTGGAAGGAGCAAACCCCACAAGCTGGCTGGATCAAAATTGGGGAGCATGGCCTGCACACCGCGTCAGGTGCGTTTTGTCGCGCGTAATGCAAAGGCACTATTCTCATATGGATTAGTTAATTCCATATCATGGGCCCCGCACGAACTCGGTGCTATCCTTGCCTGTGCTTCATCGGATGGAAAGCTGTCTGTTCTCACCTTTAAAAGTACGTCGCATCTTGATTTTGTGTAGATACGTTATTGACCCCGGGTAGACGATGGCCAGTGGGATGCTGACATTTTCAACGGACATGCGATCGGATGTAACGCCGTTTCCTGGGCTCCGGCTGTTCTCCCGGGTTCTCTCATCACACCCCAACAATCTCCTTCTGCCCCGGGACAGCCCGCTCCAACACAGGCTCCTTCCGTAAAACGCTTCGCAAGTGCCGGATGTGACAACCTTGTGAGGATTTGGGGGTACCGGGAGGACACGCAGTCGTGGGTCGAAGGAGAGACCCTCGTAGGGCACACCGATTGGGTTCGAGATGTCGCATGGGCTCCGAATATCGGCCTTCCTCGGTCGTATATTGCCACTGCGTCCCAGGATAAGACGGTCCTCATCTGGACCAAGGACTCGCCCACCTCGCCCTGGGTAAAGACTGCACTTGATCCTTCGTCCAGCTTGGCGTCTGCTGGTGGGGCACCCCCTCCCCCCGGCAAGTTCCCCGATGTTGTGTGGCGTGTGTCTTGGAGCCTTGCAGGAAATATTCTTGCTGTCAGCTGTGGGGACGGGAAGGTGACGCTTTGGAAGGAGAACCTGAAGGGCAACTGGGAATGTATTTCCGACATGAATAGTTAGTTAGCCAGGGAATAGAGATCACGTGCAGACCGGTGTGGTCCCCCCAACAACGTTTCATGCGTGCCCAATGCCTCTGTTGCACCTCCCAACATCCTCCACCATGGTCACCGTGGASGGCGATGCCCAGCCGATTGAGCCTCGTGTGCAGGTGATGGCCATCATCCTCGCCATCTCTCTCTTTGGTGAGCAGGATCGTTTGCTGGGCCCTGCAGTCCCCCTTGTCGACTCTTGACCCTAGCCGTATCGTTCCCCGGGGTCTCCAAGAGCATTCCCTTCCTCAGGATCCCCCACGTCGTATTCTTCATCGGGAAGCACTTTGGCACTGGTAATCRTCCCTTCCTGCTCATCCCCCCTCCTGAGAGACCTCACACCAACTCCTTCAAGGTGTTATCCTCGCTACTGCTTTCATTCATCTCCTTCAGGACTCGTTCGAGGCCCTGCAGAAGCCCCAGGTAAAGGAACACTACCACAAGATTGGAAAATACACCGGTCTTATTATGTGTGTGCCCTCACTCTCACTCTGCTCCACTGTCTGGTCTGATCTGCGCCAAGCCTTGCGTCTCTGCTCTCCATCTTTCTCATCGAGTGTTTGTCTTCGCTCCATAGCATCCGACTATCGAAAAGTGCTTACCTCGGGTCACAGATCTATCTACGTCCTATGTCGATCATCTTCAGGCAGAGCCCTCGCTACCGCCAACCCCCGCCTCCTCGTCACCTCCCTCTCGACCCCGCTCCAGGCAGTCGATAATAAAGTCCGTGTCAAATTCTGCACCACCCACCGTCCCCAAAGTGTCGATTTCACCCTCTCCAACAACACCTTTACAACACGTTTCCTCCCCAAGAACAAATGAAACCACCCCCCTCCTTTGTCCGTCTCGGAGTCTGTCTGGTACCCCTTACATTACCCAACCACAGGCACATGCCCATGCACTTCGTTCACGCCTGCCAGCTATTGTCACGCAGGGCACGATGTCTGTCATCCCAATTGAAGTCCTAACAAACTCACCCCGGATCATCAGGATGCGCGGCTGCACATGTGTTGTTGGGCACGTATGTGCTTGCCCTGCCTCTACTGATACGTCACTGTCAAAAAATACCGCTGTCCGGGGGAATCGCTCGCGCTCGAGGGGGAGTATTAATGTAACAGTGGTGCCGCAACCACCATCGATGTTGGCGGCTGATGCGGTTGAAGAGTCTGCTGGAGGGGAAAGGGAGAAACCTAAGGTAGGGAGGAGGCGGCAAATTATAGGGTTGTTGATATTGCAGTTGGGAATTATGATTCATTCGATTGTGATCGGGTTGACCCTGGCCATCACAACGGGTGCTGACTTCAGTGGGTCCCCCTTTTTTTTTTGTGTCCTTCGACATCGTCGATCCGTTATCTAATCTTTGTAGCGTCTTTGACTACGGCCGTCATTTTTCATCAGCTATTCGAAGGCCTGTCGCTTGGCATCCGAATAGCGGCACTTCCTGCAGGGATGTCAAACCCTAGGGTTGATGAAGAAGCATTGAGCGGCCGCAGGTGCCATAAGCCGAGTCCAAGTCCTGATGGACGTGGGTTCTTGGGAGGGATGATTGCAAAGATTCAGGGGGAGCAAGGCGGAGGATGGTTCAAGTGYCTATTGGCAGTCTTGTTTGCTGTTACGACGCCTGTGGGCATGGGTTTGGGAATGGTTGTGTTCGAGGTGGGGAGAAAGAAGGAAGGTGTTGAGTTGGGTATGGATGCATTCTTTTTGCTGAAACGTTGCTAATGGACTACATAAGCTCGGATGTATCTTATCCAGGGACTCATGTCAGCAATATCGGCTGGGATGCTGATATATGTGTCCACAGTCGAGATGATAGCGGGAGATTTTGTATTCGGTGATGTTGAGGGACACAGTCATCATGGACACGGCCATTCGCATGACCTGCCTTCCATGAGCGACCAACAGGAGTCGGCTCCTGTATCCCATGACCGAGGCCGGGAGTCTTGTTCTGATGACATGGCCGAGAACGCGGAAATGGTAGCTGAACATCCGGAAGAGAACTATTACCCCCACCATCATCACCGCCGCAAGGTCGGTAAAAAGGTGCTAGCTGTGGCTAGCCTACTAGCAGGGGTTGGTGGTATGGTGCTGGTGGGTCTCGGGGAATAAGCCTCTTATTTGTTCTTTCATGCATTGGTGCATTTGGTGTTATATGGACAATGTAATATCGGTTTATCATAGTCTATCTTTATCCCGTACTTGCCTTGTCAAGTTTGCGTCGTCTGAAAGCATTTTCTTGCCTGATTTCCCGAGCAATCGCATCCAATTTTTGCTTTTTCTCGCGGCTCTCCTCGGCAAGCCACGCACCCGGATCTTTCAGCCCTCGCCCCAGTTTTCTCTTTGCCATTGCTACAAACCCAACTTGGCTCGGACTCCGGGCTACCTTATCGAGGAATCGTTGCTCGGGTGTCATTTTGCTGAGAATGTGCGCCGGGGGTCCTCTGCGTAGTCGTCTGAGGAGCGAAGGGGTGATTTCTCCTCGAAGTTCGCGGGTACGTTCCCGTGTTTTATTGAGGATGTGCTCTTTTCTGGCTGCTTTGAGTTGATCAAGTAAGGATTGAGGAAAGGGTGTCCTAGCGCGTTGCACGCCACGGTTGAACGTCGCTTGCATCAGATCGAGTTCCTTGTGGTATGGGTCAACTATCTCACGAAACAAATCAATAAGTAAGAAGACTGAAAAGGGGTCATCTGAAAAGGACTTGCGCCATTCATTGTAATGTCCACCAAATAAATGATCTGTACGCATCGAAAGACGGGTGAGCTTTTGCAGTGCCTCCTCTGCACGCACTTCAAGCTTGAGGTCGGAAATAGTCTCAAGGTAGGCTTGGTGTCGTTGTATGCGGCGCTCGTTTGCTTCGTAACGCCAGCGGATCATTTGGGAGAGTTTGGTAGGCTGGTTGATCATACGGGGGAGCGGCTTGTGATAGATGGAAGAGGGGAAATGGGCACCGGTTAGGATAGGGCGGTAGCGGAGTTTGGCACGCCAGACCTAGAGGATGGGATTATTTGAGAATGTACTGGGCAGGTGCGTGGACGAACGAGTTCTGTGGCTGCTAGGTGTTTCCAGTATTCCTTTTCGCATTTGGCGTCGACAAGCCGCGAATAACGCGCAAGAAGGGCTTGGAGACGCGTGTCGCCTGCGTTGGCTCGACGGAAGACGTCGAGGTACTTGCCCGGACTGTGAGTTGGGGATGAAAGGACAGAGGTTAGCCGGTGCGTACGCGGTATGCCTGGCGGAGAGCAGCTCTGGTTTGCTCGATGCCGGTCATGGATATGTTTTTTTTCCAGAGCATGCGCATGCGGAAGCGTATCTGTAGCACTTCCGTGAGCAAGGAGCAAGAGTGGCCAAGTAAACACGGACGGCGGTGCTGGGGGCATTGCGGAGGATGTGTCTGTAGAGATGGAGGGTGGGCACTCTGTGGGCTGGGATGTTCCARAACGGTGTGCGCGGACGGACGCGCTGCTGGATGAGCCGAGCGATGGTCTCGCGCGTGGAGCTCATTTGGCCATGTTTATACATTTTTCTCTACTGCTAGGTYTAAGTACTGGTGCATTTACTGGTAGATAAAATTGTATCTGCAAGGGAGGTCAGCAAACGCACACCACACCCCCGTTCGGACCGTTCCAACTGACCGTGAAAGCAAATGAGGAATGGCAGACAGCTGGGGCCCATACCGAGCTGCGTTGTCGTACAACTCAAACAGCGGGATAGCAAGCAATTTCATATTTTTAGGGACAGCGAGAACCTCTAGATACCCCCTGTTCAACACCGTTCGCAATAATAACGCATACAGCAACCTACTTCGTTCGGGCATCTGCACCAGGAAGAGCTTCTTGCATTCCTTTGGCTTCGTGATGTGGGCAGGAACGAAGGGGTACTGAGCTCAATCAGTCAGGTAAGGCTATATGCGCCGCGGACGGGAGATCACTCGCCATAAACGTCTCAAAGTTGGGTCGCCACCACTGAGCGAGACAGTCACCAATTTCCCACTCGTTATCCACCCCATGTGTGCTGTCGAATTGTTGCGAGTGGGCCGGGGGCGCGAGTCGGTCGTCTAGGCGTTTCTTCAGACCTTCAATCTCATCCTCGCCTGGTTTGAGATAATCCCCTGGTCTGGTGGTGGGGGGTGAGCGGCAAGAATTATGAAGAAGAGAATTATGAAATATCAAATTAGAGTGAGTGATGCAACGACCGAGGTGAGTTGGTAGGACAGGGGGGGGGGATGCGAGGGAATTGCTGGCCACGCCGGGAGAAGCAAAAGGGATGGAGACAGAAAGGCRATTCCAGAAGCACGCATAACCTACAGCTTGAAGAACGCATTGGCAATTTGAAGCATCAGGATGTGAGGATGTCCGTGGTCGTGGACGACGAGGATCCCTTCCACAGTCCGTCGCATCCCATAGTCCTCGTAATTGTTCTGCAGACGTTGCAGGCGAGCAGAAACAGAAGGATCTTCCTCTGGCTGGGCTTCCTTGGTGCTRAGAGAATCCTTTAGCCAAAAGACTTGATYGTAGAGGCGGACAAGATCTCACCTGAAAGTAAAATTGGAGAGAGGATACCTAGAAAAATTTTATGTTAGCGCGTGGTTTGAGTYGGAGGAAGCAAATGGAGAAGAGAGACAAACATACAGTGCTATGGTATTTGACATTGTCGGAGACCGWGAGCRGGGATGCTTTTGCGCTGTGCAGCGCGATGCGCGCATGTCACGGCCGATGACTTCTGTCACAGGAACGCCTACCACGTGATATCACGCTAATTCACAAGATTTGTTTTCACGATCACCACTTCGTTCCTTCCAGTAGAATAAGCCCCACTACCGATATGGTAGCTCCATTGGAAATTGCGTTGAAGCGCACCCACCATCATCCTCAGAAGAACCTTATCAGTTTCCTTTCCGCCGCCGCTTATGGCTTCTAGGAATGCCAGTGAACCCACGACTCCTCCGTTCTCCCCCTTGTCCAYYTCCCTAACACCTACACGACAGTCCGTCTTGAAGTACATGAAAAGCCATTTGTCTGACCCCGTCGCCTCCAATGTTGACTCAAGTTCTCAATGTCCGGGACCTTCAAATGCCGATGCCAGCGTTCACGCCTTGCCAGGTTTGTATATCTCTCGCCCAGAAGATATCTGCCACAACCCCACGCCAACAGGTTCTGGGCCTAGTTATCCTAGTGCTCCCCAAATCCCTGCAGGTGTTAGCACTCCTGCAACAATGAGTGAATGGCTTTCGTTCGGGTTCTTTGAGCCTGATAACATTCAGCCAAACGATGACGATCTTGGCCAGGGCTCAACTCCCCTGTTGCCCTCGTCACTACATAGGGCAGGGTAAGTACCACTTTTCGTATTTATTTCTGTTGGGTTATAGCACYGCGGGAGCGTTTCAAGYTGCATATAGATGTTCAGCATTATGTCGCACTCATGATAGGTGGTTTTTGTCGATTTTTCTTTACACCATGTTTCAGCTGGATAGCTTCATCCTCACCATAATATCTTGATACAGGCTCCTGCAACCCAGGTCTTACAATCCTCCAAGTTCTTCTGGCCCTCACTCCCATTCCTCCCCTCTATCTGTGCAGTCGGGAATGGCCGTTTCCCGTCAACACTCTCAAAACACTATACGGTTGGCTACGATGCAATTATCCAATATACCGTTCCAACCAGCACCAATCCCACAAGAAAATGCCGCTCTCGGGATCCCTTCCAGATCGACCACTGGTAAGTCCAAGAGTCAGCTATATATATTAGCATCCTTGCCCAACGCTGTCAACGCCTTAGCATCCTCAGAAGGTATTATTTACCCYTTCTACTWCAGGTTCACCCAAGTTCACCCCTCTTTGTCTTTAGTCTCAATGACTTTGACGTCAAATAATGCACACTCWRTAGGGCCTCCCCTGGACGCTGCCGGGATTGAAGCGGCTACCCCACCACCGATACCATCGGCATCAACCTCGAGGACGGCCTCGAGTGAACACCTTTCCCGTGCGTCTGCTAGTTCATCATCACATARTTTTGAATATGAATATTGTTTGTTATAGTCGGTTTTCAATCTCTGCAACCTGAGCCATCACCTTCTCGCACCAAGGTAGTTSATACCCGATTTTAGTACCACGAGTAATTCAATAAGTTTTTCACAGTCACCTCAACTGCCTCGCCCGTCGGGTTTGACYCTGCTTCGYCCCGAATTCCCATCCTCACCGGCGACTTCTAGTCCTGGCGGCGCAACGCCGAAGGCAGTCAACGAGTACAATCCGCTAGAAAGTGAACTCGATACAAACACGAGTGCTATGAGATTCAAGAGGTGCAAAGACAAAGATGCACAGCTTGAGGTCTCAGAGCGGACTCCACTTCTCCTTTCCGTTGCAACACTCGATGAAACAAATTCCCAAAGCGGCCCCTTGCGACAAGACCATATGCTGCCCACTAGTTTCACCTCTTCCACCTTGAATATACATCGGAATGAAGCTATGAAAGTATTCGATATAGGATCAAAGCCTCTGGATTGGGGAGGCAAGGCTATCCGCCGGACGATACACGATCTCCCCACATATTCCAAACTCGCCCTGGCTGCTATTCCGGCAGTACTATTAGGGTGTCTCCTGAACGTCCTGGATGGTGTCAGCTGTGGGTCTTAACAATCGTGGTTCCTCATACTGAAGTTGACYCCCTTGTCAGATGGGATGATTATCTTCCCCTCCTCTGGCGTCTTCTCGGATTTGGGACCAATGGGCGTCTCCCTCTTCTTCGTGTCAACCGTAGTTTCGCAATTGACCTACACGTTCGGAGGGAGCGGTTTCCCTGGAGCAAACGGCAGCATGATGATAGAAGTAGTGGTATGTGATTCATCTCCTAAATTTGTCAATTTCTCCTCACTCCTTCTGTAGCCTTTCTTCCACATGATTGCAAGCAGCATAGCCTTYGAAATTGGAGAGGAGCACCCGAATGAAATTATTGCGACAACATTAGTGGCATTTGCGCTCAGTTCAATCTTGACGGGATTGGCTTTCCTTTTGCTTGGCGCATTGAAGCTTGGAGTTGTCATTGGTTTTTTTCCTCGACACATTCTTGTTGGGTCAGCGATGAGTCTATTCCACAGCTCCAAACATATCTCTCATGCCCCCTAATAGGTGTATTGGCGGTATAGGAGTATTTCTGGTTCGGACAGGGTTGGTGTCCCGAGTGTCCAGAGAATGTTTATGACTGAAAGTTTGCTCTCCAGATTGACGGTCAGCATGCGGATGAACGAAGAAGACTTTACTGTGTCTCTGGATACATTGAAAACCATGTTCTTGGATGGTCATATACTCGCGTTATGGACAATTCCACTAGGATTGGGGATTTTACTTCGGGTGATCACGTATAAATACCATCACCAATTGATTGTCCCTCTTTGTGAGCCTCCATTACGCCTCTTCAGTGATTTTAATTTATAAAGGATTAGATTTCATTGTTATCCCAGCCATCTTCTTTATCGTTGTTGCTGCCGGGGGGCTTGAACTTGGGGCACTGCGGGCGGACGGATGGTTGTTTGATCTAGGGAGTGCCCAACAAGCGCATTGGTACCAATTTTACTCCTATCTTGGTATGATAAGGGTTATTTTTTTTGGGAAAAATCTAATCTCAGGAATGCAGACTATCGTCTCATCAAGCTAGGCCCTCTGTGGTCGACGTTGCCAACCCAGTTTGCTCTGTATGTGGTCAAGTCAATACACTCGTAGCGGTTACTAACGAGCTGGTCTTAGGCTRTTCTTTAACGTTCTGCACCCACCTCTCAATGTGCCTACACTGGGCGAGTATTTCCCTCTAGGTCATTATGCCAAATCATTTGCTAATAAATAGTGTTTAGCGGTTTCTTTGAATGAAGACGTGGATACAAACAAAGAGTTGGTTGGCCACGGTTACTCTAACCTGTTGTCTGGGCTCGTTGGCAGTGTGTAAGTTCACGTGCGAACGCAATRTGTACTCAARTTCATCAACGCTACCCCACAGGCCCAACTACCTCGTTTATGTGAATACGCTGCTGTGAGCGCACAAACAATGCTGCGCTTAGCTAGGCCTGATGAAATTCAGCTTTTACAAAATCGGGGGGGACAGCCGCATTGCAGGATTCCTTCTTGCCATTGCCACTACAATCCTTCTGTTCCTCGGTACAGGACCCATAGCTTATATACGTGGGTAAATTTTGTTTCTTTACTAATCCCCAATYTTACGCTTGCCACAGCTGTCATGGTTGTCGGAGCACTAATCTACGTACTCGGCATTGACTTGATCAAGGAAGCCCTTTGGGATACCCGACATCGAGTAAGCAAGTAAGTGTGCGCGTGTTAGTTATCTCCGCATCTTCTCTGACTTGTCGAAAGATCGGAGTATATCACCATTCTTAGCATCATGATCGCTATGACGGTATGGGATTTCGTCATAGGTGTATTATTTGGGATTGTGATCAGCTGTGAGTGTCCGTGACTGAAACTTGAGCAAATCATATGCTGAAGGCGGGGCTTTTACACCAGGCTTCTTCTTCGTTGTGCAGAATTCGCGAAGAAGGAGCATCCGSGGCATTTATACGGGTGATGCAGCTATGTCCGCCGTGCGTAGACCAAGTTCCCAGAGAGCATACATCCGAGAAGTTGCGAAGCAGACAACTATTCTCCGCTTGCAAGGTTGGCAATTACGGGCGATTTCTGAACACTCACCACGTAGCTCACGTGGGCCTTCACAGGGTTCCTATTCTTTGGCACGATCGCCTACGTCGAAGAGACCATTCGGGGACTTATTGAAGGACCCTCGTGGCAGAAGWGCCCTGTTCAGTTTTTAGTTGTCGATTTGACCTTGGTGGCAGGTGTGGACATGTCATCAGCGGAGGCGTTTGTTCGCATACAGCGTCTACTGTCTGCAAAGGGTGTGACACTGGTTTTCTGTGGCTTTATGGCGGATTCTGTGGTTGGGAAAGCCTTGCGTAGTGTTGACGTGTTGGAAACAGAGGGAGTGGAGTTGTTCACCACTTTTAATGATGCCATGGAGTGTATGTTGTTTTGGAAGCCCTGGGAGACTGGCGACTGATGTTTTTCTGTTSGCAGGGACTGAGAATGCTTACCTRCGTTCATGGTTCCGATCCCACAAGATTGAGACTTCTCTGACGCCAYTCCGTATGTAGCARTGTACTCGTGGGACGTTGCTCTACTGATTATYATCGTGTATAGCTGTGCCTTTGCGACACAATCCTGATATTGATTTTAGGCATCACGCAAGCTCCTCTGTTCGTTCGCCGCGGCGTTCGTATATGTACAGTGTAGGGAATCGCACTATTGGCGCTGGTTAGTCTGGGGTYCTCGAAGCAGTTTGTGCCGTGCTGATCAGAGTTGAAAAAAAGAAATAGCCTCGCAGCATAAAGCTGAAGTTGTTTCAGAACCGGTCAATACACTCGTCAGGGCGTTCTCTTCCTACGACAACATCGACGCCAGGAGGCTTGGCCCCGTCGTGAGGTATTTCTYAAAAATAACACTGCCGGCGGGGCATGTRCTATGGAGACAAGGCGATCGGTCTGATGGGCTGTACATTGTTGGGTCTGGCATGCTGCGGGCTACATATGAGTTTGCAAGTCCGGCGCAGAGGTTTGAAGAATCCATGGTTCCCGGTACGGTGGCTGGTGAACTTTCTGCTCTCTCCGACTCGCCGAGGAACGCACTGTGCGTCGTGGAGCAAGATGCAGTGTTATGGAAGATGAGCATGGGGGACCTCGATCGACTCCGGAGAGAGGAGCCTGAGTTATCGGCAATGTTTACCCAGTTGGTGCTCAAAGGTAGAGTTCATGTTTTGTTGACACGATTGGTGCACAGACTTACAGGGCCCCGCGCCACAGCTGCCAAGACGGACTATGATATACTGTTATCTGCCATTGCGTCTCGACAATAGAAATAAATACATCAGGAGTTTGGTAGCACGGGGTCGTCGGAGTAGCGGTGCAAGGGCTGGCGGAAAGCGGTGTGGCGAGGCTCTATTATTAGTGTACAAAATGACAGTTGATCACAGCCTGGATACCATCCACACACTTTGTCTCCTCCRCTCACCCATACTGCACGAGCATAAGCATGCCATACACCACGCCCTGGCAAGCACCAGCCTATCCACCGCACGGCGCTGTTCACGCGCCGCTGCCTCCCAATGGGCCCGGTTCCGGCTACCCGGGATATACCCCCAAGATCACGCGTCCCAATAATGCCCACCCCCTTCTACCGAGTTCATACGATCCAAACTTTTTGGCTCCTAAACCATTAGATCGAACGCTCGACGGAACGATGCTGCGTGGTGGAACGCCGAGCCCAACTCCTAGTGAAGCGAAGGAGATGCGAAGCGGTGCAATCGACTGGAAAGCCATGTCCAACTGGAAGTTTTGGATCCGCAGAGAGTGGTTATGTGCGTCTGCTTTGCGATTTGCGTGAATCGTTGCATGCATATTGACCCTTGTGTGTGTTTTTACGAATATCTTAGGGTACTATGTAGCCTTGGTCGTCATAGTCGTGCTCAGCGCTCTAATGACATTATACCACAAACAAATAGTAGATTGGTTGACTCCTGTCACAAGATGGCTGCACAAGTGGGTGTGCTGCCGCGTTCTGTCTTTGCGTTGTGCTGATATATTCTTGTCTTAGTCTGTCATATGGATGGATTGTTCCCATTGGTATCCTTTTTGTCATTTCTTTTCCTCCGGTATGTGCCCAATACTTGGTGTCACTTGCGTCCGTGAACTCATGTGGTAGTCTGAAGCTTTTTGGTCACGAAATCGTTGCAATATTGTGTGGTCTGGTGTGGGGATTGTGGATTGGTTTTGGAATAGTCGCTGCTGGGACGTTTCTGGGTGAAGTGGGCAACTTTTAGTGAGTAACAGAACAAATCACCTCCTGACTACTCTTGTTGACGCTATCACGGCTAGCGCCTTCAAATACTGTTGTCGCTCAAGAGGAGAAAAGCTTGAGCGCACCAAAATTTCATACGCATGCTTGGCTCGCGTTGTGCGTGAAGGAGGCTTCAAGATCGCTCTAATAGCGCGTCTAAGTGCGATTCCTGGTCACTGTGTGTCTCTGCTCCTCCTATCGAATGTTAAAACTAGCATCAACTAACCGGAAAACAGTCACCACAGCAGTCTTCTCGACATGCGGAATGGGAATAATCGTATTCTCCTTCGCCGCTATCCTCTCTCTACCCAAGCAGTTTGTCACCGTGTATCTGGGAGTTCTCCTTGAACAAAGTGCTGAAGGTTCGTGGCTCTGTTCACGGGGCGGTAGCCACTCAGCTGAATTTTGACGCATGTGAAGGAGTGACGGATACGAAAAGCAGGATCGTTAGTGATGTGGTTCTAGCAGCTACCGTCCTCATTACCGTACTGGCTATGTGGTATATTCTCCGCCAGATGAACAAGGTCAAACCGGCGGTGATATATGCGAGGCGAAAAGCGAGGTCCGTCTATGTAATCCTTCTTTTAGGAGTTGCGAAAGTTCACACAAAGTTGATAGGCAATCTAAGTTGGAAAGAGAGCAACGCCTCTCGGGAACGAATGGGCACGCACGGGCCGATTCATATTCTAGCGCCAACACGATTGGTTACAGTCATCATGATAGATCAGAATCTGAAATTCCTCTCACTGCATGGGCCCAGCCCATGGGACATGCACCTATTTTTCCCGAGCCAAGGCATTTCCACGATTCAGCTTCTGATTATCCCCCTGAACTGTTGCACGCACCAGTACCGAGACGGGTTGATGGACATCCAACGCATGCATTCGCATCCGAAAACGAGGATATGCCGGGGAGTGCAGACCCTCTCCGAACTACATTTGATCACCCCTATGAAAACCCAACTGCCACCCGGGCGAATTCACATCCGTCTTATATTCCAGCACCCAGAAGTCCCGTACCAGTGACAGCGCATACGCGAACGACTTTGTCCCAGCCAACCCAAGTCCGGACCTCTGGCAATAACTACTCACGCGATGGCCCGCTGCCTGCTCCATATTCGGGCGATCAGTACCACAACACGGGCCCTGATAGTCCGCAACCAAGAAGATYAATCTCTCCACCGTCCCTCTCCCCAATACCCAATGTCTCGCGGCCTGTTCGTTCGCCTTCACCCCACAGTGGCCAGCGGCGACCTGTAACAGATGGGCGGCTACCCGCGCCGAGATCAGACCCAGCAACCTATGATGATCCTTTCAACACCACTCGTGACTTTACACTTGACCTTTCATTCTCTCCGGCTCCTGCACGAGGTCACCATGTTCCCGAGGAATCATTCGATTCCTTCCATACCGCAGATTCGTCTCAGGACGATGAATGGTTAGACGGACGACGCGGTTCCCGACCTTCATCACCACCACAACAGCAGCTACCCGTGCGACAAACAGTGGATCAAACAGCACAGCACCTTCATCGACCTCCTAGTTACCGTAGTTCTCTAGAATCACTGCGATAGCTTTCTATTCTGATAAATAAGTACAGCACTGGGGGTAATTTATTGATGAGTAGTTCCCACGAGTGATAATGTGTTTAATCATTTCTGCTCTGCTCCCACCCGAGTTCCCAACGTAATGGCCTCAGACTCCTCCGCCTCCACCACACCCATGGTCCTCACCCCAGAGTCTACCGGTAGCTCGTCAGAGCAGAAAAGAGGCCGCAGACAGGCTGCTTTCTATCCCAACACCAGCTCTGCCAGCAAGCCTGTGAAGCCTTTCAGCCGGAGTGCTGCCAAACGCGAGAGCGTCATGGCCCTCGGTAGCATTGAACACCTCCAACACTATTTTACAAAGGCTGGCATTGCATCCAAGAAAAAGTATGCCCCCGTCTGACCTCCCCGTGTGCTGTGCAGACCTCACATCCCACCCCCCCCACACAGCCCATTAGAGAAAGCGCAGTATGGACTTGTCCCAGCCATTGGAGGCAAAGGCCACGTCCCCTCTGCACCATCCGCCGGCACGCTTGCAGAGTTCAATCTTCCCCCTTCTCCTCTTGTGCCCCCTTCGATTCGCCCTTCCCATGAACCTCACGTAAAATCCCATGATATCGACCCCGACAGCCTCCTCCCTGGTGTGTGTGACGATCTCTCCTCTGTGGCCCGCGCATGGCACATTTCCCAGTCTCTAGATGCGACGACCCCAATCTCCCAGTCGATAGACGTACTTGATGTCCTCAAATCTACCACACGTGCCATCCGATCAGTCCGTAATTACCTCCTATCCCTTCCTGACGAGTCCACTGGGACAATTCGGGCCAATTTTCGGGCCGCAGGTTTGGGTCCGGGGAAAGCTAGAAGTACAAGCGCGTCCTCAAAGGATCGATCGAATCCACTGACGCGAATTAGGAGATCGGCTCTTGAGGTCCTTGCCATGCTTCGTGTGGTCGAAGAAAAGTGCCGTCTTCCGCTTAGTGATGACGCATATGACGCTCAAAGTGATGGTGGTGGCTCACGGGGAGATTCACATTCACAATTCACCAGTCCAAACCACATATCCAAAGAATTACCTCCCGAAGAAGCGCGCGGTTCTACCCCAGATGCCATCAAAAGCGATCCTGACGTAGCTTTTACGTATTCCCTCGTTCAAGTCAACGGCCAATACCAACAGGTGCCTATATGGGAAGATGAAGATGAAATATTCCAGGTACAGGAAGAAGAGGAGAAAGAAAAAAGGGAGCGGTGGGATGACCGACTCGTTCTTGCTGGGGGTTGGTTGTATAAGCAAGACGTCCAGCTTGCTGATCTGGAGAGGGAGCGGGCAGTTGTTTCTGGTTATCTTGACATCGTCGACGAGGTGCTCTTCGAGGCCCAGCCTGGGGCAGGAAGAGGTTGGGAACACGAGCGGACGAAGTACCAGGGCCGCTCCGCTCCACAATCAGGGTCTAAGGGGAGGAGAGTCAGTGCTGGGGACAGTGATGGCAGAGGGTTTGGTTCGCTCCTTGGAGTGCATAATGAGAGTCGGCGTCGAATATCAACAGGCACGGTTAACATGATGCAGCCCGCCCCCTTGTCCGAGGAACCGGAGGAGATGGCAAACATCGCAGAAGACGTTGAGCCTGAAGAAATCATCGAAGACGATCTACTTCCTGAGTGGGCTCGCAGAACGACTTTCGTCGATGACGAACTAGGTCAGATTTCATGCCCTAAATTATTTCACCCTTGCCGACACAGACTCATCTCTAACAGGGCGAGCCTATGCTATCCTTAGCCATTTCCTACCTAAAGACCTCCTCACGGCCCTTCGACCCCCAGATTCACCCTCTGCCTTCTTAGACAGCCTTTCCTCAGGCCAACTCCTCTGCGTGGCATACAATGCCATTGTCCGCAAGTCTAAAAAACCCTGGGGATACATCAGCAAAGATGGCATTCATGACATCCTGGCTCTCGAAAAGGCTAGTCAAGATGAACAGTCCAAGGAGGGAACAAGGAAGGGCTGGACATTTAGGCGGACGGATAATCTCCGTCTTTGGGTTGGGTGTGCTTTGCGTCTCCTTTTCTTACAGTTCCTGGCTGAACTCCTTTTTAGTGCCCTAAAGCTACGCTATCTCCTTCCAGTTCAGCTGCCCTCCCAGAATGTCAGGCCCAGTCTTGGATTTAGCCTGACACCCTCACCTTCAACTCCCGCTATCATTTCTCGTCGCGCTTCGTCATCTAAATCAGAATTACCCATCCTTTTTGATGCGAAAGCTATCGCCCATAAGGAAGGCGACTGGCAAGATATGCTGAAAGCAGTCTTGGATTCTTGGATTCTCAAGGTTGTTGATGAGCGACGGCYCTATCACTGATACGTATGCTTAGTGCTGGTTAGATGGATTGACTATACATATATCATTACTCTTTGTGTAGCGGACGGATTGATGGTTACCCCCCTTTGCACTGCAATTGATGGTTTAATTCGAGCGTGATAWTTGAGGTCAAGGATTAAGAAGATTTCGGGCTGGTCGCTATTGATCCCCAAGTATGTCCTCCACTCATCCCTACGCCGCGTATCACCTCTCATCCATCCCAGAAAACGTACACACCTATGCTCCTCCCTCGGGTCTACGACCCGCCCCTCCTCGCCCCGTAGATGTRAATTCCTCTGCGCCCCACAAGGGCTATTTTCTTATCCTCCTCTTTTCCTATTGCGCACTTCCACCAGTACTATCCTTACTGCATCTCGTAATAGGTCACGCTATCCTAGGCTATCCTCCCTCTATCCTTTCCTCGATCAAGGCTGGTGTTACTGGGGGCGCCATTCTCTCACTGCCCACCGTCCTCCTTTATTATCTTCTTTCCGCTCCAGGAAAACCCCCGGATTCCCCTATTACCTCCCCGGAAAACTTCTTCGAAGATGATGATAGTAACCCGAGCTTCTGGAATAGACCCAACTGGGAAAAGCTTGGACGGATAATATTCCCCATTTTCCTTACCCTTTCGGTCGGCGCTGTTGCTGGCCCTCTTGGTGTCACTGTTCTCGCCGGTAATCAAGAATCTCCAATCCTGACCCCCGCACAGGCGGCTACTGCTGGTATTACTGGAGGTGCCGCTCTCATAGGGGGTCTGTGGCTCTTTGCCAGTGCCGCTCTCTTACTACGAATTTGTTGGATAAGACTATAGTGGTGTGACGGATCAGATGAAGTGGTACTGTGGCAGTGTGGATGGCCCGCATGGTCGCGCCGAACCCTGGGGCATGGTTATGAGACCTCCATGACAGATGCACCCATCGATGTGGAGAGCCGTGTAGCGTTATTGGGGTTGGATTTCGGACATCGTGCTAGTAGAAGTCACTTAGAAGTCAACCACCCGTATTTGTCACGATCGGTTCGAAAAAGTTGCATGAAATTCTGGTATAAGACTGAGTTGATTTTAGATGCATTGTGGCATAATTTTAGTAAAATTTCCAAGGTTTTTTCGTCAATGCCCTTTTTTTTTTCAGAAATTCTAAAGAACATATACTATGTATTCCAAGACCAATTGTCCATGATTGGGTTGATTGGTAGTAAATCATGCAAAATAGCTATACAGTTGATCTGTGATAACCTATATTTGTGATATGAGAAAACCATACAAATAATGAAATGGTCATCCCTTCTTGTTCTCTTACCACTGCCAGTGATTCTCTGAGTCACTCTCTGGCTGGTATTTATAAATAGAAGTGTTTTCCTACACTCCAGTTCTCCTATATGATATGTACACACACTGCTGAATGCTCCTCTGGGAGGCTACTTGATAGTGCATGTGCTCCCATGTAAGGGGACACCCCAAGTCCTCTGATACCTCCCCAAACTTGCCCCCAGCCTCTGCCATTCCCCCTGGCCTTCCTACACCCTCCAGCACCCTCTACAGTAGCTCTCAAAACCCTTCCAATGTTTGTGTAGTGTCACTTGTTGTGAAGGCAAACATGCACTGACCATCACAGTGTGATGAGCTTGGGCCATGAAATGCTTGTAGAGTGGAAGTTTCAGTTTATTCATATTCCTTTATCACAGACTCTTAGCTATTGTTGCTATCCCATTTGCTGTCTAGCTATTGTAATCTACCATCCATAAGTGTAGGAAATAGCAATATGCTCAGCACTCGTGATGCACACAAGAACTGATGCGTATATTACCTGTAGGAAATAGTGATATGCTACATAGGTAATTAGTAAGACAAGTAACATAAAAGTGGGCAAAACATATGGAGAAAACTCACCTCAGCACTCGTGATGCGCATGAGAACTGAGGAGAGTGGGGTCTGAGATGGTTTGAGGTTTATATCTACGCTATGTGGCCATTGGGAAAAATGTACTCTACTCTATAAGGTATATGTCCGTGCTCAAAGTAATATAGTAAGTACAGTGAGTAGGGTCTGGGCGGTGTGCTCGTGACTCCCGAGGTCACGGGGCACATTTGTATATTCCAACACTCTCCCTCAAACTGCGCTGAGACCGAGGGAGCACGCGAAATGTTTCACCTTCGGCGAAGGTAGCGCTTTTGTGAAGATATCCGCCACCATGTCATTAGTGAGGCAGTAGACTAGCTTCAGCTTGCTGTTCTCGATGGTCCATCTGATGAAATGGTACTGTATATCTATGTGTTTGGTCTGGGGATGAAATTGATGATCTTGAGCTAGGGCGATCGCTGATTGATTATCGGAGTACAGGGTGGTGGGGGAAATGACTGGTGAGAAGATGTTAGGGCGACCTGAGGAAGCTCTGACCACCCAGTGAGCTAAAGCGAACCTGCAGGGGAATCCTAAGTATATTAAATAAGTGTAAGTAGATACTACAAACATACMTGCAGGGGAATCCTAAGAGAATAGGATGAGGAAACCYCTGGAGGCRAAAACTACCTAAGTACATGTATTACATCAGCAATAGAACTTGTAGGAGGTTTATCCGAAGTATCTAAGCACTACACAAACACAGCAAAGGCAGAGGTGAATGAAANGGGGCGTCGGGGGAGGTAGGGGGGATGGGAGTGGGCCTGGCCTTGGGGTTGCCCTTGCAGCATCCAGCGGTAGAGTGGTGGAGGTCTTCAGAATGAGGCTCCGCGCAGCGGGGGCACTTGACCGCGCGTGCGCGGCAAGCGGAAGAGGAGTGGCCCCAGCACCAGCAGCGCTGGCAGAGGGGGACGCCGGGGTTGGCACGCGCCGTTTGTGTAGTGTCACTTGTTGTGAAGGCAAACATGCACTGACCATCACAGTGTGACGAGCTTGGGCCATGAAATGCTTGTAGAGTGGAAGTTTCAGTTTATTCATATTTCCTTTATCATGGACTCTTAGCTATTGTTACTATCCCATTTGCTGTCTAGCTATTGTAATCTACCATCTATAAGTAGGATCATTCCCCAACTTACATCCCCAGTTCTCACACAGCAAGTATCTGGGATTGTGAGTTTACTTACCCATCTCTCTCTTTAACATTTAGCTTACAATTCTAGTAGAAAACTTACTCATATTTCTACAGGTATAGAATGCATAGTTCTTGTGCAATGAGTATCTGGGATTAAGACTTACTCATATTTCTACATCACTTACATTGTAACAAGTGGCAGGGATCTAGAGTGGAGAGAAACACTATAGGTCTAATAAGTAGATGTTTAGACTATAATGTAAAATATACTGACCTCAGAATTGTAGAACAAGACTGAGGTGTACTAAAGTCTACATGGCAATAAAGGGAATGACTTATGTAATACATGAGGCAGGAAAAGAGATAAGTCTGGACAGGGGTATACTTGTTGTGAGAAAAAGTAAAGGTCCTGTTAGGAGTGCTCTGGCAGTCCTGGGACTTGTGTTGATGATTGTGGACTTGTAGTTAGCCATGGACACTTATAGTAGCAAGTCATGTGATCAGTAGTAGGACTTGCATCTGTGGATGCTTTGGGGACTTCTAGTCTCTCACAGCTGTCCACAGCTTATTCCCTCATTTCTACCTCATTCCTTCACATAATTGATTTGCTTCTTCACTGCTAGGACTCCTTACCAGTCCCCAAACATGCCTGCTTCAACAGGTCCTTATATAATCATTGGATGTATTTCAACACAAAACAATCATATTTTCTGAGCACAGAACATCAAAGGTACTGTACCACCAATTGTACTAAAAACTGTAGTATAGTGAGAATACATGCTAAGCAGTTGTCCTGTTAATTAATAGTAAGTATGTCTACCTTGTGCATCCCTTCTTGTCCTCTTACCACCACCAGTGATTCTTCGGAGTCGCTCTCTGGCTGGTATATTGCGAATAGAAGTGTTCTGACCCGTTCTGAACCTCTCTCCCATGCCTAAGAAACCCGCCGCTCGCACTGCGGCTGACCGGTCGCCCGGTATGCCGCTCGATGCAACACGTGCCCCCACCCCCTCCTCCCCCGTCGACTCTGTCGACGCTGCTGTCGCCGCCCTCAT
>JAECYV010000024.1:406374-421080 GCA_023014305.1 Lepiota subincarnata
TCAAGAGGAGCACATGTGTGATTGGGAGAGGAAGGGAATGGGTGTGCATGCATCTTGCCAGCTAGACAGGGCTCACAAACTGGATCAGGTGGTGCATTGGAGTCAAGTGTTAGACCAGTAACCAGCTCCTGAGAGATCATCTTCCTGATATCAGCATGATTATGGTGGATAAAGCGACGATGCCAGAGTGTAGGATCAAGAGGAAGGGTGCAGGAGGCACTCAGAGCGGTCTGGGAAGGGATAGTGGTGCCCTCAAGCACAGCAGTGTTGTTAGAGCGAATCACAGCACAGAATAGGGTGTTACCAGCCTTCTGGAAGTCCATATGCGATGCAGAGACATGAATATTAAGGCCCTTTCGCCTAGTAAGGTACAGACAGGAGAGGAGGTTGCTCTGAAGCTCAGGAACATGTAAAACTTGCGAAAACTCGACTGCTCTAGCTGATTTTCCCCCTACATGTGGTTCAAACACCACAGAGCCCACCCCAGCTGAGTAAATGATAGAATCATCGGCTAATCGAATAGGAATGCRATGGGGAGCATAGGAATGCATCCAGTGGCAATGTGGGGTCATATGAGAAGTGGCCCCAGAGTCTGCAAGCCAGTGGGTGTCAGGAGAGCGAACCAGAGGTGAGGAAGAGATCACATTAACATTGCCAGCAAACTCGGCGGTCTGGAGCGCATTTTCCGGTGCAGGAGAGGCAGGGGAAGGTGCAGGAGTGTCCTGGGCCTTGTTGGCATGCTGCCTGCGATGTTTGGACGCATTTTTGGACGGATTTTCGCGAGTTTGCCTTTGGGCTTCTTGCTGGGCATCCTCAAAAGCGAAGCATTTGGCCATGACATGTCCGGACTTGTGACAAAAATCGCATTTTGCAGATGAAGGGAAGGGCCGAGAGGTTGCTGCAAGCGCATGGGAAGAGGGGAGAAGGTCTGTGGCTTGTCTGCGGCATTGGTTGTCCTCTATGATAAAAGCCTGGTGCACAGATGCCTTGTCAAGTTTGTCCATCAGCAAGAGAGAGGAGGTGAATGATGAGTACTCCTCAGCTGGGAGGGCCCTAATGAGAGCCATGGAGGCGAGTTCCTCATCCAGCTGTTGCAGTGTGAAGTCCTTGGGTCGCAAATTCGCGATTTTGCGCATATTTTCGTCCACCCTGTTCATGAGAGCCTGTAGGGACTCATCCTCGGCCTTCCTGATGCTAAAGAGGTCATCATAAGTGTTAAAACRCGTTCCAGCTYRCTTCTGGAGGTGTACTTTCTCCAGGGCCTTCCACATATCCACAGGATTGTCCTGGATGCTGCTGAAGTGAATCCTCTGCTCTGGCTCCACCATGAGATACAGCCATCCTGCAGCCTTGTCCACCTTGGCCTCCCATGTGTCCTTAAGCTTCAACTCTGCCTCAGAGGGGGGAGAGGAGCAGGAGGGACTTAGCTGTTGCCCAGAGACTATTCTCCACAGGCCAGAAGCCCTAAACCATGTAGCATTGAGTTTTTCGAAGTGAGGGTTGCTGGARGACAGGGAWGACATTGTGGGATGACAGAAGTTGATAGGGAGACTGAAAGAATGGAAATGGATGATGTTGCCAGAGAGAGTGAACGGAGAAAAACGCGATTTGTGGCTGCTATAGCCCAGGGCCCATAACCTGTTGAAGCAGGCGCGTTCGGGGACTGGTAAGGAGTCCTAGCAGCGAAGAAACGAATCGATTACGCGAAGGAACGAGGTAGAAATGAATGAATAAGCTGTGGACAGCTGTGAGAGACTAGAACTACTTGGACAGTATTCTACTCACCTGTGGACAGCTGTGAGAGACTAGAAGTCCCCAAAGCGTCCATGGCTAACTACAAGTCCACAATCATCAACACAAGTCCCAGGACTGCCAGAGCACTCCTAATATACAAATCATGTACAAACAAATAAAAGCAAAGTAGTGTCATCCCAGGACAGGGAAAGTGAAGTAAGAAGGTCCAAGTACATTACTAGGAAGGTCCTAGGAGACATAGGAAGTCCTCAGTGTACCCCCTAGGAACCAGGAGGAGAAAATAGGAAAGATGTACAGGGAGAAGTGGGGGAGGTAGCCTGGTATACTGGGATGTCTCTAGGCATCTTTAGGATGTTGGGGAAGGCTGCTGGAGTAGCTGAGGTGGTGGCAAGGTGATGGAAATGTGGAGGGGAGGAGGGTCTCCTGACAGTGCTGAGGTCATGGGAAAGTGTACTGAGGTTACAGGAATAGTTGCTGAGGTTGCAGGAATAGATGCCAAAGGTACAGGAATAAACTCCAGAGGTGTGGGACAGGATTCTGGAGCAGTAAGGGAATGCTGAAGTGAGGGGTTGGTACTGGGAAAAGGCCAAAGGCCAATGTCTGGTGTTTTGGCCAATGTTTTGCTGGTACTGGCAGGCGCTTAATTGGCATTCTCTTGGCATTCTCTTGGGGAGGTAAGGGAAGTCTTGGAGTTCCCCTTACAGCTAAGAACAAGGCTGCCTAGGCCTTTCCCCTTCTTTATTTAGGGGTTGACTTTGCTCTGTCCCTCTCCCATTTTTTTTCTCTCTCCTCCCTTTCTCTCTCTTCCATGGTCCACCCTCTGGGACTGTCCTTCCCCTCTCCCAGCCACCCTGGGCCATATACTCTCTTTTCCTGGCCTGCTCATGGGGCCTAACTCTCTGTCTTTACGGCCATCATATCTATGTCCCACTCTTCTGTAGAGAGGCCCCCTAAAGGGGGCCTTAGTATTGGTGCATTCATTAATTTGTTCAATGGTGTAGTAGTAGTGCAATGTGATCCTGTACTGTACTGCTGCAGACTGCTATCACACACTGCGTCCCTTAATAGATATTGAAAAAAAAAAAAAAACTCCTGGTTTGCATCTAGTTCCAACCTCTGCTGCACATGACTAGTCCTAGTATTGATAGCTGCTGTTTCTAGCATAGCTATACAGTGCTGCAGTTGCCTGAGCTCTTCAGATTGTGGAGAAGCTCTCATTTCAATCCTAGGGACTTGTAGGAACAGCTGCTCCCTTGCTTGGAAGTGCTTAGCAACTCTGTCTTTGATAGGGCTATCTCCCTGAGGTATGGGAGACCTGTCTCCTAAGTAGATCTTTTTATCCTCAACTTGGATGTGTCCCATGTTGCGATCTGTGACCATAGTTGGACAAAATCTCCAACTGTGCCCTTGCAAACCATAATAGAAACAGCTTTAGTTTTCTAAGTCAAATGAATCACCCATTTTGGTGTTCCGTTGAGCATTTGCTTGACTTCTACTAACAGCACTTTCAATTACTGCTCGTAGATTTTTGCCCTGTGTCTCCAGTGCTGACTGAACTCTAGCAATCCCATTAGACAATTCCTCAGCAAACTGCTGTTGCAAGGAAGTGAGTTCTGCCTTCACTACTGCATCAGAATTGCTTGTAGTTGCCTAGGAATGTGGCAATCCTACTAACACTGTTTTTCCCGAAGGTCTGTAATTCTTGGAGGTGCTAGACTCGTATTTCTCAACTCTTGCTGCAAGGATCTCATAAGTCACCACTTTATTCACTATGACCTTCCAATCATAGGGGTCCTCTTCTCTAAGCTTATTGGTGTCTAGGAACATACCTGCTGCATTGGTCCTTGGAGTGCTATCCATAGCTAATCATGCATTCAGGACGTCCTGGAAAGTATTATCTAGCATAGCTGTGAATAACTCAACCAGCTCATGGTTTGACACTACTACCAGCTCCTTCAAACACTTCTCTGCCTTGGATAGGAATTTTGGTTTAAAGTTGAGCAATTGCTGCTCTTCTGTCATCCAAATTCCCCTATACTCTGCACATAAATTCCTAATGCGCTTTACAGATCCCTGCTCTGACTCAACAATCTCAGGATACTCTTTCTTCAATTGATCCTTAAAGGCTTTCCAATCCCCACTAGTATACTCCATGAAACTCATCCATTTGTCCTGGACACTCAAAGCTATATAGGCTACAGCCCACTTAAGTTTAAGCTTTTCATCTGTGATTTTGGTGATATCGAGAAGCCATTTTAGTGAGAATAGATAATCTCTAAGATCCTGTGGTCTCAATGTGTCCCACTTGGATGCATTTGCACTATGCAGGATTGGCATGTGTTCCGCTCCCATATTTGAATCTGACTCTGCATCTGACTCTGTATCTGAACTTGAAGGTGTATTGTTGCCTGACAGCATGTATGTACGACTACCCAAAGGTGAGGGAACACGAGATATGACCAGTGTGTAGAAGGTATTCTCTAAGAATGATTCCTCCCTGTCACCACCAAGTCTTGAAAATAACTCTCTGAGTGTTTCCACTGATGGACTAGGCACAATAAATGTGCTCGGTAAATTTGAAGTAGGGGTTCTTGGTGGTTCAGGAACTGAGGGTGACTTGGTTTCTGTACTCCATTGAATAGTCTGCTCTGTAGCTCTCTGTGCTTTTGGTTTTAAGCTAAGCTTAGTTCTTTTCAGCTTAGGGATGCTAGCAGGTATAATGCCAACTGATCCAGATGGTTGATTAGAATTAACTGTCACTTTTTTGGGTTTTGGGATTTTGGGATGTCTGAGTGAACCTTCAAACAATTCCCTGGGTGACTGTGAAGTCCAACTTTGAGATGACTGCTGTTTCGCAGAAGGCACTCATACCAGATTCTGAGTCTTTTAAAAAGCACTCAACTTTATTTTCCAAAATACAACTGAAAACCTCTTGCAGTGGGCTCCAGATGAAATAGAAGATGCAGCCAGATGCTAGAAACAGTATGAAATGAGGATCATGAATACTCACTACTCTCACACCAACATAACACACAACTCACTAAGCTAAGTTTAGGGTAAATGAGGTGATAGAGATGATATAAAGGCTGGTATTGCCTATGCAAGTTTGAGGGATGCAATCTGATAGTGTATTCAGACATAAAGGCTCGAGTTTTTAGGTAGTTTGGAGATATCCCAATGTTATATGGTATATTCCAGGTGGATGCAGCACTGACAAGTGTTAAACTTAGTCAATGAGTGGGGTTCTCTGGTCTCTAGTCTCTAAACTCTGGTCTCTGGTCTCTGGTCTCTGTCTCTGATCTCTAACTAAGTGTCAAAATACAACTTAGTGTACTCTTGTAGCTGTTCACTCAAGGATGAACCCTAAGCTTAAGCTCCCTGAACTCTTGGACTCTGATCTCTATGCTCTCAAAGAGGCTCACTGTTAGGGCACCCAAAGTGTACTGTGTCGCAGCAATAAACTGACCAGGGAGAAACCTAAGAGAATTAAGTAAGGTTTCTCTCAGGTCGCGTACACTACTTATACTACCACCCGAGGGCTGATCTATACTATAAGGGGAGTGTCCGTAATGTACTGAGATGATGCACCTGAGGGTCAGGTGTGTGCCTAAGGGTCTCGGGTGGACGGACTAAGAGGCTGGGAAGGGATCTGAGGGTAAATTGATGGTAGGGGAGCAATTTCGGGTGGAGTCTGAGAGGTCTTGGGTGGTGTTTAGAAGATTTCGGGTGTTCTCTAGAAGACTCCAGGTGGTGTCCAGAAGTGTCCCCTTACACTCACACACTCAAACTTCACACAAAATAAATCTAATGACTGTTCTTGATCACAGTATGCAAGACTCTCTGTACCGAAGCGAGGGATGCAAACTCCCTTGTTCCAACCAGAGGCTCCCAACCATCTTTTATATTGAGAGATACACAATAAAACTAGAGAAAATGTAGATAATATGAAATAAGGAGATATGCGATCTGATGTTTTGTGCTATAGAAGCTTTTGGAACCTTCAACTGCATTTTCTACAGCTGCCCAGAGCTTTGGGCATGTCTTTTTAGGTTGACAGAATTTCATCCATCGAGTTTTGAATGCATTGTCACCCACTCCAAAGCATGTGCATCATCCATGAGGCCAGATCAATTTGTATTTAATATCCAATATCAGACATTAGGGTCTCCTACAGCAATTCAAAGTCATTTGAGTGATCTATGGTGCTAAGCTTAGCATTGGAAGACTTTCCCAAAAGCACAGGGACCTACAAAGTGTTAGGGCACCCGAAGCGTACTGCGTCGCAGCAATAAACTAACCGGGGAGAAACCTAAGTGTTATTCACAGACTGGTAAGCTACTACACACCTAACCAGGGAGAAACCTAAGAGAATCAAGTAAGGTTTCTCTCGGGTAGCATACACTACTTATACTACCGCCTGAGGGCTGATCTATACTATAAGGGGAATGTCCATAATGTACTGAGATGATGCGCCTGAGGGTCGGGTATGTGCCTAAGGGTCTCGGGTGGATAGACTAAGAGGCTGGGAAGGGATCCGAGGGTAAATCGATGGTAGGGGAGCAATTTCGGGTGGAGTCTGAGAGGTCTTGGGTGGGGTTTAGAAGACTTCAGGTGTTCTCTAGAAGACTCCAGGTGGTATCCAGAAGTGTCCCCTTACACAAAGTATCTCTAATTGTGTGTCACTACTCTCTAGGAGTATTATTAGACTCAGTGTGTCCACCCCGAGCTCAGAACAGTCACCTGCTGTGCATAACTATCCATGATTTATCCACTATAATTGTTCTCAACTGAGAAACCATTGCTAGCTTGCTCGAATCAGTTTGGGTCATCCCTTACTTTGGTTGCTTCTAAGCTTAGTGCATCTCATCCCTTGGTATGACCTGTAAGGGCAACCTGCCCACCCTGGGCACTCAAGGCTCTCAGGCTGAGGTAGGGGGATCCTTAGAGAATTGGGTAAGGAACCCACTACCTCCTACAGACACTACTGACTACATGCTTACAAATCATGTACAAACAAATAAAAGCGAAGTGGTGTCATTCCAGGACAGGGAAAGTGAAGTAAGAAGGTCCTGGAATGCAGGAAATAGAATAAAAGGAGGATATAGGCAAGTAGGGAAGGAAGGAGTAGTGAAAGAGACATGAGGAGATAAGGGATAGATAAAATAAAGGGAAGTGATGTCTAGCATCATAAAAGTGATAAGAAATAAAGGGAAGTGATGTACTGACCAAGTACATTACTAGGAAGGTCCTAGGAGACATAGGAAGTCCTCAGTGTACCCCCTAGGAACCAGGAGGGGAGGAGGGTCCCCTGACATGACCTGGGTCAGTTTGACAGGCTATGACTAGCCTAGAAATGTCCTTTAACTAATCACAGGGTACTCAAAAATGTTAAGCTTAGCTTAGAAACACTAAGCTTAGTGAATTTTGAGTCCCATATGACTTTGTTGAGGTTCAAACACTTTGTGTATGGTCAAACTGACAGTCTCAGGATAGACCCCAGTCCTCTATGAGGTTCACTGATAATTGGAAAACTGCCATAAATGAAAAGAATATATGTTTCATGGTGTGATAAAGGCAGTTTTCATTTGTAGCCAACAAATCAGCATATCAGCAGTCCACAGGCAAATCAGGGAAGGCCTTGACCACATGGACTAGACCCTGAGCATTGCTGGCAGTGCTGGCATATGAGTCCTTGGACAGAGGTGGGGATGGGGGATGCTGGGGAGAACATGCAGGCCAGAGGGGTGCAGGGGGGGTGCCAGAAGGGGCCCAAGTACTGGAGGCTACAGGTGCATGCACAGGAGGGGGTACAGGCACTGAGGGGGCAGAGGCTAGGGCCAGGGCAGAGGCAGGAGCAGGAAGACTACTTACATCAGCAATTCTGCAGAACAGGTATGTGGCATCCACATGGGGGGGGAACAAACTTCTAGGCCCAGTCTCTTGCACTGATGTCCCCTGCAGGTTGTTGCAAGGTCTGAGGCCCCATCCCTGCCTCCAAGGAACAGCTAGCCACCCTCATAGAGGAGTTTGATCTGATGGACAATCTGGCCTGGCTGGGCTGGTACCTGTCTGACATGTGGAGTGATTCTATCACTTTCCATGATTTTGAGTCCACAGATGACTCTGAAGTCCTCCACCAATATGTTTCTGGTCTTGACTTGGCTTTGCACTGGGCAGGACAAGATCCCATCACTGCGTGCTGCACTGCAGATACCTCAGTACTATTGCATAGTTGCTTTCAGGCCATTGTGTCAGCCAGAGTGTGCTGTTTGGGAGTAGAGCTCTGGTCCACCACCACAGCAGGAGGCAAGGTCATGGCCTCTGAGGCCAAGCTCTTTGTTGCCTGCTTGGCCTTATGCAAGGCTTCTTCCTTGTGTGAGGTCAAGCATATTGTATTGTTCACTGACTCCCTGGTCTTGGTCAAGAAGATGCTGGACTGCTCTCTGCATTTGGGCCAGCACCACGCACTAGCAATCTGTGAATCTTTGATGGACTGGTTCTGGGTTTTTCCTGGCTGTTCTGTCCACATCTGGGCTGTGCTTTCCAAGGCAAAGTGGCCCTTTCACACAACTGTCCACAAAGCAGCCACTGGCTTGCAGGTGGCAGAGTTATTCCCACCATTTTGTAACACTTCACTGGACTTCCTCTGCAAGGAGGCAACTCAGGCTGTTCTTGACCAATGGATTGACTCGTTCTCCCAGAGTCTTGATTTCCAGGGGCATAATTTCCTTATGCTCCAGGATGGAAAGGATAAACCCTTTCTCCCCACATACCTCCATGAAGGGACTTGGCNCAGAAGGGGCCCAAGTACTGGAGGCTACAGGTGCATGCACAGGAGGGGGTACAGGCACTGAGGGGGCAGAGGCTAGGGCCAGGGCAGAAGCAAGAGCAGGAAGACTGCTTACATCAGCAATTCTGCAGAACAGGTATGTGGCATCCACATGGGGGGGGGGAACAAACTTCTAGGCCCAGTCCCTTGCGCTGATGTCTCCTGCAGGTCGTTGCAAGGTCCAAGACCCCATCTGTTAGGGGATATCTTTTCCCTTTACCTCCCTATCATTTTGCCACTATCTTAGCAGCTCCAGCAATCTTTCCTGGCCCTCCCTGGAGTTCTAGGACACTTCTAGGACATCCCCCGCTCACCTCTAGCCTTGGTAAGGAGACATCTAGCCTCTTCCAGTATTCCCTCCCTCTCTCTTCTACTATCTTTTCTTTTTTTCATATACATTCTCTTCATACTTCTTCCCTCACACTCCCTTCCCCTCTGGGTACACCTCCTTTCTTCCATTCACCTTTCCTTCATCATTCTTTACTACCCTGCATGGCTCACTATCTTTGTAGTTACATAGTTTAGCCTTGTAGCCAGGTTACATAGTTGTTCATTCCTTCCTTCCTATTTTGTTATCCCTTTTCTCACCCTCTACTACATTTTCCCACCCTTGTGACATGATAGTTACTTCATAGTCAAGCTAGGGGGTTCCTTACCCATTTCTCTAAGGATCCCCCTACTCTAGGTATGTTGTAGATATTACTTTCCTTCTGAATATACTCTAAGGATCCTCCTACTCTAGCCTGACCCTTAGTGGCCTTGAGCCTATTAGGCAGGCCACCAGGTTGCCCTTACACCATCCCTGCCTCCAAGGAGTGGCTAGCCATCCTCATGGAGGAGTTTGATCTGATGGACAATCTGGCCTAGCTGGGCTGGTGCCTGTCTAACATGTGGGGTGATTCTATCACCTTCCATGATTTTAAGTCTACAGATGACTCTGAAGTCCTCTGCCGATATGTTTCTGGTCTTGACTTGGCTCTGCACCAGGTGGGACAAGATCCCATCACTGTGTGTTGCACTACAGATCCCTCAGTACTACTGCATAGTTGCTTTCAGGCTGTTGTGTCAGCCAGAGTGTGCTGTTTGAGAGTAGAGTTCTAGTCCACCACCACAGTAGGAGACAAGGTCATAGCTCCCGAAGCCAAGCTCTTTGCTGCCTGCTTGGCCCTGTGCAAGGCTTCTTCCTTGCATGAGGTCAAGCATATTGTATTGTTCACTGACTCCCTGGCCTTGGTCAGAAAGATACTGGACTGCTCTCTGCATTTGGGCCAGCACCACACACTGGCAATCTGTGAGTCTTTGATGGACTGGTTCTGGGTTTTTCCTGGCCGCTCTGTCCACATCTGGGTTGTGCTTTCCAAGGCAAAGTGGCCCATTCACATGACTGTCCACAAGGCAGCCACTGGCTTGCAGGTGGCAGAGTTATTCCCACCATTTTGTAACACTTTACTGGACTTCCTCTGCAAGGAGGCAACTCAGGCTGTTCTTGATCAGTGGGTTGACTCGTTCTCCCAGAGTCTTGATTTCTGGGGGCATAATTTCCTTATGCTCCAGGATGGGAAGGATAAACTCCTTCTCCCCACGTACCTCCATGAAGGGACTTGGCTGCCTCAGATGGATTACTCTATCTCTCTTACTGCACACATGACTAGATGTATTCTTGGTCATGCTCCTATTAGCTCGTATCAAACACACTTTTTTTCTAAGGAGTTGACTGCTTGTTGCTGTAGAGCTCCAATGGAGTCCTGCAAGCACATCTTTGCATGCTGCAAGACACCCAACTGTAACAGCTGCCCCCATACACTCTTCCAGGCACTTGAGGATGTCATCATGCTTCTGGAGGGTGATACACACTTGTTCACATTCACCACCCAGGCACATCCACCTCAGCTGGGGTCAGATAGTTGGGGAGGGCCCCAGGCTAGTAGGAAGGTTATCCCTTGGAACACTGGCCAAACATCAGGGGTCTCCCTCCTTGTCTGCACACTTGGAAGCATGTGTTCCCCTCTGGGCCTCAGGTAATGGGGGCCTCGTCCTCTCCTCACTCAGGAAACTGATATGAATAGTATATCCTCTAGTAGCATACATGTTTGTATGTAGCCAGACATAGACTGTGACTGGGCACCATGTAATAAATATTAATTGAAAAAAAAAAACAAAAAAAACAAACAAAAAACAAAACTTCCAGGTGTTAGGGTGACCTGAGGGAGCTTTAACCACTTAGAAAGTCAAAGCAAGCTGCAGGGGAATCCTAAGTATATTAAATGAGTGTAAAAAGGTACTATAAACATACCTGCAGGAGAATCCTAAGAGAATAGGATGAGGAAACCCCTGGAGGCAAAAACTACCTAAGTACATGTATTATATCAGCAATAGAACTTGTAGGAGATTAGTCTGAAGTATCTGAGCACTACACAAACACAGCAAAGGCATAGGTGAATGAAATGAATGAAGAGTAGAGTAGGAAATGAATAAATGACTTGGGTAAATAAAAATGAAAAGAGTGTTTAAGAAAACTTAAGAATAGCAAATGGGAGAGTGAAAGGGATGTCTAGGGAATGCTTTGACCATTCTGGATGTTCCAGAAGTTTAAATGTTTGAAGGGAGGGATGTAAATTGTGCTGGAGGGTGTAGGATGACTGGAGAAAATCATGGGGGCTGGGGGCAAGATTGGAGAGGCACTAGAGGACTTGGAATGTCCCCTTACAGGGAATATGTACATGAAATGGTGTAACCAATACCAGAGGTATTGATTGTGCAAGTGCAGGTGTAGCTAAGAATAGATATAACTAATAATAGAGTGTGTTCATAGTCATATGACTAAACATAGTAATACTGTACATGTGAAATAGAACATGAATGAGATAAGAATAGAAATGATTGATGATAAGTCCATATATAGATGTGTGTGCATTTGCAAGATGATGTAATCTTACTTACCAGTGTCTAGTGACACTGTGCTGCCAATCTTGTGGGTGGATGTCCTACAAGTTCATAACAATGATGTGCTCAGGGAAGGCAGGAGATGTTGTTTTTTTTTTTTTTTTTTTTTTTTTTTTTTTTTTTTTTTTTTTTTATTCATCATTTATTGGAGACGTGGTGCGCGATAGCAGTCCGCGGTAGCTACTACAAGTAAGCTACTATTACACTAAGAGTTGGAGAGTATGCTAAGGCCCCGAAGGGGCCTTCCTAAAAGGATAAGACTTGGCTATGACAGCCAGAAAAGGGAAAGATACAGTCCAACCTACAGAGAAAAGGAGGAAAGAACGAGAAAAGGAAGAGGGGAGGGAAGAGGGGAGCTAAGTACGAGACAAAGGCTAGCCTAGAGGAATGGAGTCGAGAAAGGCTTGGGGACAGCACGAGGCAGGAGATGTTGTGGCAGAGTTAGGTCAGAGATAGAAAGTTAGGGAAGGTTGTTGAGATTATGGGGAGGTGAGTCCAAAGTGGTGAGAGTGTCTTTGGTGCAGAGGAGGAGCTGGAGTAGCAGGGAAGTGGCTGAGGTTGCAGGAAAGTACACCAAGGTTGCAAGAATAGTTGGTGGGGTTGCAGAAAGAAATGCCAAAGTTATGGGAACAAACTCCAAAGGTGCTGGATGACATTTGGGAACAGTAAGCAAATGCTAGCTAGAATGAGGGACTAGTACTGGGGGAAAGGCCAAAAGCAGGTGACCAGTGTTTTGGCCAACATTTTAGCTGACATTTTGCTAGTACTGTACACATCATCGCTTCTTGACTTCTTACCACCACCATTCCCTTTCGCCTTTTTCTTTATCTCTCAAGAACACTCTCTGTGGTGTCTGTCTTTGTTTGCCTGGCCCCCTTTCTTGCCCTCGGGCGTCGAGTGGTGATCCGTGTGGCGAGCGTTAGTTGGCTGGGGGCGGCGTCCCCTTGGTGAAGGGACTTAATGGTGGGCATATCCTCACCGTTCTCAAGCTGACACTGCTGGCGTACAGGGGACTGGTGGTGGCCCCTTGGTGAAGGGTCTTAAAGCTGCAGTAGCGGCGCCACTGTGTATTCTTACTTGACCCTCGGTAGTGACACCGGGGGGCTTTCTCTCAAGGTGGGCAATCCCCATACCTGGGGGGAAACTCTGGCCCTGGCTGGAGCTGTCTGCTAAGACGTCCTCTTCTTGCTGGGAGACTGGGTTATACCGGCCGTTTGTACCTGCTCGAGGGTGCTGGGCGCTGCCGTTATAGGTGGCTCCTTCCCCAAGCCCTGAAAGGGTCCCTTCACTGGGATAGGGGACGGTAAGACGGGGGCATGAGGTGATAACAAGCCGACTGAAAGGACAGGCCACCCCCCACCGGGACCGCCATGCCCTTGTGAGGGGTTCCCTTAGGGGATCGCGTCCGGTCGTTAGTAGGGATCCCCCAAACTCCAGGGCACTCTGGGTGCTTGGGCTTGCCCAGGTTACCTGGGTCCGTTCCGCGGATTGCTTACCTAAGCAGGTGCAATGTTCATCCTGGTAGCGGCCCCTGCAAGGCAGAGACCCCTGACACTTATCACGCGGATCCGTATGGCTGGGTTTACCCGGCCAAACAAAGCGGGTGTGGGGAAACGGGAAGCTGGGCCACCCTAGCCAGGTGGAGGGGTACTCTCCCCCCTGCCCCCCCAGTGGGTCGTAGCGGACCGTTCAGAGAATGGCGGTTCCGGCTTGAGAGATCTCGATCCTCTGTCGGTGCATCCCTGGGTAAATACAGGGTGTATGTGCTTAAGTTGATACCACGTCACTAGGGGTAAGGGGACTCGTGTGTTAGGCAGCAGGGTGTGATCCCCTCCTACACCCTTTAGGGAGGCTGCAGCCGCTTGTCATTATTGCAGTGTACCTAGTTGGGAGGCTGTTCGCAGCCGCTGGCCTTTGGGCTGTACCAATTGGGGAGGCTTTGGCCGTTCTGATGGAGGCTGGGGGTTACGGCTCCCAGCTTTCCCATGCTGCAGGTGATTACCTATAGGGGAGGTTACGGCCACCAAGGGCCTATCACACGCCAAGAAAGTCTCTAAGCGTCTAGGCGGAGTTGCCTGCAAGGGGCTCCTTGGACGGGTGCGTGGGCTGAGCGGGACCCTCTCGTCGCGTGCTGTGCTGTGGATGCTTCGGTGCCGCTCCACAGCCGCTTCCAGGCCGTTGCTGCAGCCAGGGTTTGCCAAGAGGGGGTGGAGGTGTGGTCCACCACTACGGCTGGCGGTAAGGCTACGGTCCCTGAGGCCGAGCTCTTTGCTGCTCGGCTGGCTCTCTGCAAGGCTTCGACCTTGCAGGGGGTCGAGCGCATAGTACTGTTCACGGACTCCCTGGCAGCAGTCAGGAAATTCCTGGACTGCTCTCCGCATTCTGGCCAGCGCCACTCGCTGGCTATTTGTGAGTCTCTGATGGAATGGTTCCGGGCTTTTCCCAGGAGATCTGTTCATGTCTGGGCCGTGCCTTCCAAGGCCAAGTGGCCCTTTCACACGACTGCCCACGAGGCAGCCACCGGCCTGCGGGTGGCGGAGTTGCTCCCGCCGCATCACAATGCATCGCTAGACTTCCTCCGGAAGGAGGCGACTAGGTCCGCTCTCAATCTCTGGGTTGATACATTTGCCCAGGATCCCAGCTTCCAGGGCCGCAACTTTCTTGTGCTCTGGGATGGGAAGGACAAGCTCCTTCTCCCCATGTACCTCCATGGGGGGTCGTGGCTTCCTCAGACGGACCACTCCGTCTCCCTCACGGCGCGCATGACCAGGTGTATTCTTGGTCACGCRCCCATTGGTTCTTACAGGGCCTGCTTCTTTCCGGGGGAGCCGACATCCTGTCGTTGCGGGAATCCACTGGAAACCCGTGACCACATCTTTGCGTGCTGTAGGGTGCGCAATCGCAACGGCCGCCCCCGCGCACTCCCACGAGCGCTCGAGGATGTCATCGAGCTTCTGGAAAGCGACCTGCATTCATTCGCGTTCGCTTCCCAGGCGGATCTGCCCCCTGCGGGGGTCAGATAGTTGAGGGGGGCCCCTCCCTAGTAGGAAGGTTATCCCTCGGGACACCGGCCGAACGGTTGGGGCCCTGCCCCCTCGTCTGTGCGCGCCTCCCTCCTGGCCTCGGGCAACGGGGGCCTTGTCCTCTCTCTTCTCGGGAGACTAAATCAGAGTAGTATA
>JAECYV010000025.1:0-23261 GCA_023014305.1 Lepiota subincarnata
CCCAGGCCTCGAGGGATGGCCAACGTCGGGAACACCATATTTAAGTAGCCAGACACACCATGGCCTACCCATTTCCTCCAGTCAATCCCTCAACGTCCAATCTCAATAATTACGACTCGAGGCCCCAACGCACTACCATCATGCTACACATACCCACCAGAAAAATTGGGACTGATGACGTCGCCGAAATGGGTCTGGGATTGATGGGATTATCTGCCTTTTATGGGCAAGTAGAGAGCGATGAGGAGAGGTTCAAAGTCAGTGCAAAATCCAATTAGAACCATAGCCTCGAGCTCATCCGATCCACTCCCTTTTATAGTTTTTGGATGCTGCTTTCGAAGACGGTTGGACTAACTGGGACTCTTCTGATATTTATGGCGACTCTGAAGATCTGGTTGGCAAATGGTGCGTAAATGAGCTGAACGAAATATGGACATCCTGTGAATGACTATATTCCTCAGGTTCAAGCGTACAGGAAATCGCAATAAGATATTTTTGGCTACCAAATTTGGCTGCAGCCTGGACGGGAGCAGGTCGCCCAATGGAACACCGGAATACGTCAAATCCGCCTGTGATAAGTCGTTGAGGAGATTAGGCATTGATGTAATTGACCTTTATTACCTCCACGTATGTTGCTTCACTCTATCACTTTGTGTGCTGCTTATATCCTCGAGGATAGCGAGTAGACCAAACAATTCCTATCGAGGTATCTGCCTTTCTGGACCTTCACCAATAATCATCAACTCAYACCCCATGTCAGATAACTGTTGGCGCAATGGCAGAACTGGTCCAGTTAATAGCTCGGTTCTCATGTTACATTAAGAAGCTTATAAATATTCCAGGGAGGGCAAGGTCCGTTACCTTGGTCTGTCAGAGGTCTCATCAGCCACCCTTCGCAGGRCCCACGCTGTCCATCCCATTGCCGCAGTCCAGATAGAATACTCCCCTTTTACGCTTGACATCGAAGATGAGAAAATCGGCTTACTGAAGACATGTCGAGAGCTCGGAGTAGCCGTTGTCGCTTATTCTCCCCTAGGAAGAGGGTTGATTACTGGTCAGTATAAATCTCCTGACGACTTCGAGCCAGAAGACATTAGGAGGACAATTCCAAGGTTCGTCCGTAACAAACACAAACACAATTATCCTGGTTCTTAACCCCGGGGCTAGATTTAGCAAAGGCAACTTTCCAAAAATTCTGGAAGTTGCTGATGGATTGGCGGAGATTGGTAAGAAACACAATGCAACTGCCAGCCAAGTTGCTCTCGCATGGGTTCTTGCCCAGGGCGAGGATATCATTCCTATCCCTGGCACGAAAAAGATCAAGGTTTGTTAATTTTGGTATACCCCCGATCCATCGTTAATCCTCTTCTGGCGTGCATCCACTAGTATCTCAAAGAGAACCTTGCCGCAATAACCATTGMACTGAAGGAGAAAGAAGTTGCACAGATCAGGAAAATGGCTGAAGATTCCAATATTGGGCAATATAGTAGGACAACTGCCCGTGGGGCGGGGCTTTGTTTWGCAGATACGCCACCACTGTAATGTACCATCCGATCCGTTGATGTTATATTGCCCAAAATGATACATTCCGTTGYCTCAGCTAATCGTAGCTTATTGTTTTATTACCTCCACTAGTGCCTTGTGACGTCTTGTATAAGAGATTAGTTAAGTGGGATAGCTAGCTTATCTCTAGTTAAGGCTCCAATAAACGCCCCGGAGAACCACCCTCATGTGAAGTGTCATTGGACTAATGATCTAAAAACTGGTTGTCCATTGTATAAGCCGGAGTATTCTATTGACTCTTCGGCCGCGCACTCGAGCGCTTGTATACTGATGGTATCCACATCCCTTCGACGGCGCCGAGAGGAAGACATGGCCGCCACTGTCGCCGTGCTGTGCTTTATGTAAAATTATCTGCGCGTACTTGAGAGTACATAACACCTTGGTGGTGCCGGTACCCTTTGACGGGACGTTGGGGCCTGATAATGATACCCGTGATCGCGGTGGTCTGGGGCTTGGGCTTGGGCCCGTCCACTGACAGCTCATGGTGAGGATAGCTATCCGCACCATATTGTGGCTGTTCGTTACAGTGGACTCGGGGTATACTGGCACAAAATCTGATAAATAAAGAGACCGGGAGGTCATTCCAAATAGGGTCGCTTGAATTTGATCCGCATTTCCAAACTGAGGCCCGAGGCCTGATCTTCTGCAACTCCCCCTYCGGCATCTCAGCCCATTCATCCTTAAAAAAATCGAAATATTCCAAATGCTTTTAGGTTGTCTGCGGGAAGTCGTCCAACGACCTACTATTATCTGTAGTTGCGTRTGCACCCACTACAAAGCCACTTTGGTGTATAGGAGCCGTCGGGCCGTCGGATCCGAAGAGTACGGTTGGAAGTTCGAGCTAACGTAGTAATTTCCTCTTGCATCGGACATTTGGACGAACKTTGTTGGAGAAATGGTGGTGGTGGATTCTACTTGCCAAAGCAGCGACATCCAAGGACTTATATCTAGATCCCGAATTATAAATATAGAAGATAAAGGTAAGTGTTGGGATCATCGATTATCGACGGGGGAAACCAAAGGGGAGACTAGTAGGACGTGGGGAGTGCCGTGTCATGCTAGAATTGTCCCAAATGCGGAGTGGCTACCTCCGTCAGTAAACGCCTTAATTATATGCGCCAATCCGGCATTTGTAGGTAGTATTCGAATATATGCAGGAAACGTGAGTACATATTTCAGATGCTTTTCCACTAGCAGCACATGTTGCCTTCAGACGCAGTGACACAATGAGTCGTATCCCCTTCCATACCATCTTTGACTTCTTGTCTTTGTCCTGTGCCTTTATCTACCACGCCTCGGAATCAGCGCCTGGAATGATAGCTCCAAAAGGTGGAGCATTCTCCGAATAGAACCATGAGGTGATAGCCTCAAGACTGACTAGCTCGATTGGTGTCAGGAGGCCGCCCATTTTTAGAGKACGCATCGCTGACAATCACCGGCTTATGATAGACAGATTATCAATACAAGACTCGAGCTTGCGTACTTAAGCCAGCTAGACTCACGAGCTTCTTAATCCCTCCAATACCCAGGTATACCACCATCTGGTGTCTCCCATAACATCCTCCGCCCAAGCAAAAAGAAGTCCACGAGCAACAASCCATGACGAAAATGCCCACCAGGAAAATCGGCAAGGACGACGTCGCCGAGCTGGGGCTGGGGCTAATGGGTTTATCTGTCTTCTATGGCCAGGTCGGAAGTGATGAAGAGAGGTTCGAGGTCAGTACCAATGACGCCCCATGGGGGGGCGGAACCATTCACCTAAGCTGACCTGGTCTGTGCCTACCCTGCGTAGTTTCTGGATGCGGCTGTGGCAGATGGGTGGACTAATTGGGACACTTCCGATGTTTATGGCGACTCTGAAGATCTAGTTGGCAAATGGTGTGTAAAACTGCATGGAATGAAAGCCGTGGGCTTTTTTTGTTCTGAAAAGAGGTCTCCCCCAGGTTCAAGCGTACAGGCAAACGCAATCAGATATTTCTGGCTACAAAATTCGGCTGCGCTATGGACGGGGTGAGTCGGTCGCCCAATGGAACTCCTGAATATGTCAGATCCGCCTGCGAGAGCAACTTGAGGCGACTGGGCATTGACGCAATCGACCTCTATTACCTCCATGTAGGGTTACATCATTTCGTCGCTGGGGGTAGCTGGTGCTCACATCTGAGGTGATTAGCGCGCGGATCCCCTGGTTCCTATTGAGGTACATACATGCCCCTTTCTGCTTTTCCGAGAATGCAGCTGATATCTCTGATACTAGCATACTGTTGGTGTAATGGCAGAACTAGTCAAGTAAACGAATTTCGCCCTCCCATACTTGCGTCGGGAAAAACTTACAGGTTATGATAGAGAAGGCAAGGTCCGTTACCTTGGTTTGTCAGAGGTCTCGTCGGCCACCCTCCGCCGGGCCCACGCCGTCCATCCGATCGCCGCAGTCCAAGTCGAATATTCCCCCTTCACGCTTGATATCGAGGATGAGAAGATTGGTCTACTGAAGACCTGTAGGGAGCTTGGGGTTGCTGTTGTCGCTTATTCCCCTCTTGGAAGAGGTATGCTTACAGGCCAATTCAAGTCCCCCGATGACTTTGAGCCTGGTGATGCCAGGAGGTTCCTTCCGAGGTTTGTTTCTTGAAATCAAGGGCGTTATCCAATGCAAAGTTCGATGGTGTTAAAGCTTTGGCATTTTAGATTCAGCAAGGAGAACTTCCCGAGGATCTTGAAAGTGGTTGACGAAGTGAAGGAGATTGCAAAGAAACACAATGCAGCGCCTGGGCAGGTTGCTCTTGCATGGGTTCTTGCTCAGGGTAAAGATTTCATCCCAATTCCGGGAACGAAGAAGATCAAGGTGGGTCGATTTTTAGCTTGGGTTATCAATGCGCCTACTCATCACCTTATATGGGGGTCCTTACTTAGTATCTCAAAGAGAACCTCGGCGCAGTCAATATTAAGCTTAGTGAGGAAGAGATTGCGAGGATTAGGAAGATTGCGGAAGAATCGAACGATGGGGCACCTGATAGATATGATCCTTCTTGGATGGAACTTTGTTTCGTCGATACACCCCCCTTGTAATCAGCATGCGGATGCGGACATATGTACAGTACTATTCCCAAAAGCGAGTGAATTGAATATTTGTGCCAAATAATTTACCTTGGTCTACAGCGACGATTTCTCCCCGACACTGACTTGATCGTAAGATGAGAGAACAATGGACGTGTAGCGAGTAAAATTAGAAAACTAAGGGATTTATAATWCACTATCCTATACCKCRCATTKCCGACACCAAGTCGGTGTAGGATATGGTAGGTGTCGTTTAGATCATCACTCATAGTCCTATTCCAACCAAAAACCTCCTCGTAGTCTTCTCCAACTCCCCCACAAATTCATCATTCCTTGCAATCGCGCTGGGTACAGCCTTCGTTCCAACTGGCCTCTCCTCCAAATATGCACCTTGATATTCCTCCCTATTCTCTCCAACCTTCCTACCAGCGGCGGCAAAAGCTGAGTTGTAAGCGCCTTCGGTGACGGGCATGGCGAATATCGCAGAAATCCATGAAAAATATCTTAGCCAAGGGGTTTTATGTGAGAATGTGTCGACCTTGCCGGGGTGCACGGCGATAACTGTGATAGGATTGCTGCCGCTTGGATTGGAGGAGAGAAGGCGGCGCTGGAGGTCTGTGGACCAGAGGAGCACAAGAAGTTTTGTATGTGCTAGATCCCCATGCGGGTCAGTTATGAGAGGAGGGTACGTTGGTTTAATGGGGGTACGTGTTACCATAGCGTTTGAAGCCAGAGAGGAGATGGCCTGTGTATTGAACGTTAAAATCTTCGATTTCGCTGATTCGGAAGGGTTCGGGTGTCATCTTATGGGTTACTGAGCATAACTAGGCGGTTCCATTCGGTGAGTGAAATCTGGACTGAAGCCGATGTAACCATACGTTCACAATGCGGACATCCGAGTTGGGCTCTTGCGCGGTTTTTTGGAGTAAAGGGAGAAGCGTTTCAGTGAACACAAAGGGGCTAATATAGCTGTTTGTGCACTGTGAGAGATTCGGGACGCGAGTTGTCAGAGTAGACTAGCTCACTTGACGATGGTCATGGTCGCGACGCCTACATGTACGGAGTGGTATGTCAGGATAAGATGAGGTGCTGTGTAGAGAAGCGCACCATCTTTTCCAACCTCGAAGGGACCGGAGAGCCTGCCAAAGGATGCGTATATCAATTCAGAGCCAACATTGACATATAAAAAGACCTCGGAATCACAGGCCAGCATTATTTACTAGGCGAGTGTCAATGTTAGAAACCCGGGAGTGAATCGAGTTGGCCACGAACTCACCAAGCACATCCAACCTTTCTTCTTTCTTTAAAAACACTTCGGCGCTCTGCTTGGCATCCCTCGGATCATCAAGGTCTAGCTTGAGCCAGTGCACATCAGTGAGCCCTTCTGCGGCCAACTGGGCAAGGGCTTCGGTTGCGCGGGATTCGTTTCTGGCTGCAAGGTAGACCTTGGCACCTGCACGCGCGAGATGCTGGACAGTCGCAAAGCCGATTCCGGCGCTTATGTAGATGGGGTGGGCGTCAGTCTGAGGTGATAGAATAGCAGCTCCGGTCGTTTTTAGACGTACTTGCCGCCTGTGACGATGATGACCTTGCCTTTGAGCTCGACGAGATCAGCGGTGGGGTCGAATGCTGCCGAGGCCGAGATCCCCATCGCTGAAATGCTGAGAATGGTTTGTAGGCGCTGGCAATTGTTGTGATGAATAGATCTTGAGGAGACGGAGATGGCAGTGCCCCTGGCCCTCTCTCCAACGCCCATCATGGCCTCCCCCGACGCTACTCCCACCGCTCCCTCAAAGGATCCCGCCGCCGCCGCAAAACTCCCCCGTCTCCCGCCCCTTGAGAAGCTCGTTGCCCGCATCGCTCTCAACAAGGACACCAATGGCACACCTCCCTCAGCCCCCCGTCCACGCTTGGCTGCACACGCCCTGCGAACAGGCTCRTCTACTTCGCTCGCCACTACGGCATCCACCAACGACTCCACTGCCGTCAACGCGCCCAACACCCGCTCCACTTCACCTTCRGCCYTACCTATCTCTCCTCAGGCCGAGACTCCTACCGCTGAGACTGGCGGGGACCCACTCACCTCGGAGAGGCTCGAGAAGCTCAACCAGGAAAACGTCGGTACTGAGAAGGGGCGAGTCAAGGTCGGGTATAAGAACATACCCAGTCTCGATGCTATCACTGCTCGCCTCGTCAAGGCTCGACAACTCAGCGTAGACGGCACTGCGAAACCACCTGAACCCCCTATGATTGACGATCCAAAGACCCCTGGTCTTCAGATGAAGGCACCAGAACACCCCTTACAGTTTACTTGGTGCGTCTGATCTCATATACCACTTCCGACCCCTGGCCTGCCCGATCCGCACCATAGATCCGGCACACGTACTAACTTGAATGTTCCATAGGACAATATACCATGACACGAAAGCCAAATTCCCCTTCGCCCCCCCATCAGCGGTCCCCCTCTCGGCTACCTCTGATACGTATAGCAGTCACCCACCCGATACCCAGGACTAYGAAGCCGGCCTGACTGTCATTGGCGARTTCAGCACYGTCGAGGCTTTCTGCAGGTACTTCAACTGGCTCAAACCCCCCTCCAAGCTYGAGAAAAACTCCAAYTACCATCTTTTCAARGCGGGTATCAAACCCATGTGGGAGGATCCTGCTAAYGCKGATGGCGGAAAATGGGTTCTCACTATGAAAAATAATCCGGAGCTGCTTGATCGGTGCTGGAGTTGGTTGGCGATGGCTTTGGTGGGTGAAGAGYTGGAGGATGGGGACGAAATTTGCGGCGCYGTGGTTAGCTTGCGGACCAAAGTTGATCGRATCCAGCTGTGGACGAGGAGCAAGGAGGATGTGGAAAARCTGAATAGTATCGGGAAGAAGATGGTCAARTTATTGGACGTCTCAGAGGCYGACCAGATTGGCCTTGAATTCCAGGCAYGCKTGTTTCCCTTGAACTCACTGAAACYATGGATCTAACACAYATTTYAGTAYAACACCGAGGACCGYCCCCAACCCAACAAATTCCTCTCCATCCAATCAGTTCCTACCACTGGYTTCCGGTCTTCCTTCCAGGCCCCTCCCAGTGCAGGCAACCCCACACGCCTCTCGGGATTCCCGACATCTGATCAGCCGGGTAGTGCCGGTGCTGCCTTTGGTAGCTTCGGTGGCCTTGGAGGGACCTGGAAGGGGCCTAACCCGCCCCCTAAGCGCTAAACTGCCGATTCCTGGGCTTCAAAGGTGTATTTTTTTTTTTTGGCGTTAGTGTTGTTTTGGCCCTTCTAAGCTCGTCCCTTGTACACGGTTCGTTTTAGTTAGCTGTATGAAGTTTTTGTATTTGACGACTCGGAAGGTGTACGAATACACATGTGTACATGCCCAGCCATGTGAATTTATAGTGTTTAGCGCTCTGCTTCTCCCCCCGCCCATCCGCCTTTTCGGTGGGTGTGATAGTGGGTAAGCTATGTCCATCAAACACAGGCAGGAGAATCAAAGGGAATTGGTGTTATTGCTAGTGGGCGCCTGGTCCAGGAAATACTGGTACACCCCCCAACATGAGCAGACTTTATCTCCTGCGAGGTGGTCGCAGAATCCCGACAAGTTGTCCCAAAGATAGCTCATTTCATTCCAACTACTCCCACATACTTGAACAAAGACATCAACGTATGTACACCCCATAAGAGAGTCCGGGCTCCCCGTCCTATTTCCTTCAGCCTAGCGACGCTTCAAGGCCTTAACTTCCTCGGGATCACAAGATTCCGGTGGATGCTCCACCACTATCAACATACCAGGACAACGGTAAGCTTATGAAACTGCCTCACGAATACTGATGATCAGCCATTCGCAGTCATATCGCACCGTTTTAGCCCGAAGAAAAGATCCATTGAATCTAGCGAAAGTGTAGCTCGTGGAACCCGTTATGAATGATATGGACCAGTCCTACATTCGTTTCTCACCTGCCTAAACAAGTCAAAGAATTACCGACGGTCGTTAATGCGCATATAGTTAGCGCACTCACCAGGCCATGTGCGCATGACTGAATCAAACCTTAGGCGAGACGACATCAATCTGGACACACATTATTCAATCGGCATAATATAATAGTGCTGTTGGACATCAAGTTCTAGTCTGGAGAAGTCTGCCCTGGCTGATTATCAGAACCGCAGTGACGGATAAAATTAAGGGGGTGGGATGTCCGCGTCGTGCGGAGACATTTCCAAGCTGGTAACGTATGATCCCAATACAAATGCTGAGGTCATGTAGTACGCAAAGATTCACGGACCAGAAACGGATGTAGATCAGAATCAGAAAGTGGTTTCTTCCAGCGGCAAATATACAGCTTTTGAATGCAATTGGAATAGGGCCATCACCTGTACCCACTAGTCCTATGCCTCTACGATCTGGTCGCACCTAAGAAGTGCTCGATATGAGGGCCAATAATATTCCCTCGTTCCAGTCGCGTGCGCTCGGGTCTACTTGCCACCACCTGGATCGTTACTTCGCGCTGGACCTTTCAACTTGGTTGAATCCCCCTTCCAACACATCTAGCCTAGGTCACTTGTGCACCTCCGGCCTTCTTGATCTGGGTCTCAGCTCATGCCCGAGGAAGCAAGATAATCTCAGTAAGTTTTTCCCTGTTCCCGAGAGACGGGAAACTGCGGAGGCGTCTAGTCTCGACTGATTGTCACAACACTCCGAGCTCCGATGTGTGTACCATCTGAGGGCGCTTGTTTCATCGGGCTCATGACAGATGTTGGACGCTTGTAAGTGGCGGTGTTCGTCTGAGGTGCGGGAGAGCTCAAGCCTCACAAACCCGGTGCACCCCATCTCTTTCCGTAGGAATGTTATTATCCTCCTATTTATTTACTCATTTCCTATCAACTGTCGTCTGTTCATTAACTGTGGAAGTTTATACATGTATGTTTACACTAAAATAACCCATTTATCAGTCTAGAGGTCTTACAATGCCATCTCTTGATAAGTTCGTTTCTTCATCGCGATATACTTGCTTATCTTGAACGACGAGGATTTGGCTCGGACCATCGTCCGTTTGCACTTGTTTATTAACTTCTCGACGAATATGTAATATGGCGCGGTTCGACAGCATAGCACGAGCAATGCGGGCAAAACTGGAGACGAAATTAGATGATGTTTGGTTCTAACGATGAGACGTTGCAAGAACTTACAGTCCGATTGACAGGAAAGCTTGGCTTTCCTATTACCAACCCATCTCAGATATTAGCATTGTTAAATTTGGATGAAGGATGATTTCCACTTACCAGCATAATAGTCAATGTTGCTATTGAATTTCCTTTCGGGAGAAGTTAGTCCTGAAGCACGAGGCTCTCGGACGGGGCTGGCCTACCTAACAAGAATGCATAGAACAAGACCCCTTGATGATGTAGTCAATTTGCGTGGGACGACTGGATTTACGGATAGGCTCACCTTCAGTGTAGAAAACTTGCATAAGACTCATTTGACCAAACACGAGACCTTTGAATAGCTGAATTGGTGTATCTAAAACGAGTCAGATGCAGAACCGTACAAAAATCAAATGATGAAAGTGGACATACACTCTCGAATAAATGGGATAACCATGAGAGCCAACATCGCTGCAAACGTACCATACCTGTTTAGACGGCACCAAGAATGTATCACCTGTATAATGTGCTCACCTGCATCGTAGATGAGTGTAAAAAGATAAGCCAGGTAAAAGGTCGGATTTCCAGACTGTGGCAGTCCTTCGATGCATGGAGGAGAGCCTAGAGCCAATCCTAGGTAACAAGGACATCAGTACAACGACGAACGGGTCGCAGCTGGGCGGTATACAAGTTGTTGCTGTTTACCTTGATCAACTCTTTTGACTTGATGATAAACCATTGCATAGCTGAACACAAAGTTTGCCACAATGTAAACCGAGGTGGTCACTATGATCCCCAGACTCATTTCCCATGCTAACCAAACGCGGAGTGTAAGAATTGCTATTATGCGTTAAGGAAGAATGAAAGTCTGTGCAGAGCGGCCAAAACGGTACCTTCGGCCACCAGCGACCCAAAGAGAACCATGACTACGGTCCTGGTCAATGCAAGCAACRYTGAATAGCTTCTTYATCTTACAAAATATYGTATGAAGCAAAGCCTCGCAGCCATCGACATTGGTCTTATAATCACCTACCATGTTTTAGCAACTTATCGAGGGTCATGATATTGATATASACTCACGATAATGAACCAATACCAAATCTATGATGGGTAGATACCTGTTTAAAAGAAACAGCACCGTTGGGGCAGACCAATCCTGTTTCCAAATAAGAGAAACTTCCATGTGGAGAGTGAGGAAGTATTCGAAGACCTGTTACAATAATGAGAGATAACTCCAATGGGAAAAARGCAACACCGAAGCCTACAAATATTGCTAATGCGGACCCTGTAGAAATGGCGTGTTAGCCAAGGCGGTAGGTGCGCAGATGTAAATACCATCGAGGAGCTGTGGTAAAGAGTTTGGAATTGCTTTGAATGCTTGGGAAATTCACTTGCCTTATCCCGTTCCCACTGGAGGTAAACAAAGTGGTAGAACTCTTTAATGCTGGGGTCCATCACAGCCGGGAAGGGTGCGGGTGCGGCAGGAAGTTGTTTATTATATATGTTCTGCTTGCTGGTTTGTGGACATCTCCGCGCGCCAAGACCGAGCCATCGATAACTCACTGCACTGCCTGCGACGGTGATGGCGGACAAAGGACAGAATGTGAGAAGGCACTTGAGCTACATTAAGGAAGGGAAGCGGCTGGCTGCTGGCAAGGATCTGATTGCTGAGCGCTGAGCCGTCCTGGCTACTCCTAGAATGGAAATGCAATATCAGCATTCAAATATTCATCTATCGATCAGACGGGATTCGTCAAAACTCGTTCCTTGGGTGGTACCATCATGTGATGCAGCTGTCGTTCCACGCAGGTTATCCTGTGCAAGGGGCTTCGATTGGAGCACCTACATACGAATGATGAAGAGGGGAAGATCGGACAGTTTCCAAAACAGGTGCTGGTACTTTGCTCGCTCCAGTCACAAAGCGTTATATGCCCACAAGTGATCAACACCGCAGCTCGTCTTTGCTCCACCATGCCGGACCAAGCTACCTTGCTCGCTGAGCGTAAAGCGGAGGTCCAGAAGATGAGGAAGATCGTCAATCCAGAGGTTACCAGTACATGGGACGATGCATGGTATATAATGGGTCTGGATATCTGGTCGACCTGATTTTAATGAGTGCTGTAGGCAGGCAAACATCACCCCCTGGGACGGAGGGAAGATTCAACCACCACTCAAAGAAGCCATTGAAAGCAGTGGCATCGAATGGCCCAAAAAGGGACGCGCCCTGGTACCCGGCTGTGGGAGCGTGAGTTCTTCACACTGATAACCATGATCAGCCGAATTCAATCAGTCACGGATGCTAGGGCTACGATGTTTTTTACCTTGCATCTGTGCTCCAATTCAAGGTTATTGGCCTGGATGCTTCCCAGACCGCTGCCTTAAAGGCCCAAAGGTGCGCGTATAATGACTCAATTCGCAATCAAGCATGGCGACTCAACTTGAAATCAGCCTAATCGGTGATCAAGAGGCGTCGTTCAAGGGAGAGGTATCCTTTGAGGTCGGGGACTTCTTCGCGTTGGTCCCACCGTCGGCCGACGAACGCTTTGACATCGTTTACGACTATTCGTGAGCATATATCCTCATACGTCTCTTCTTCGAGGACCACCCCGTTGTTAAGCTCGTGCTTTTGGATACCTGTGCGCCTCTGGTTAGGTTCTTCGTTGCAATCACACCCTCGCGCAGGAATGAATGGGGAAGCAAGATGGCAGAATTGATTAAACCAGGCGGATATCTCATTACCTTAGTTTATCCGATCGATGCTTATTCGGAGGGCGGCCCACCTTTTTACGTTCGGCCTGATCATTATACCGAACCCCTCTCCTCAGCCTTCGAAAAGGTGCTTGATAAGGAGCCGGTAGCATCTTCTGAATTACATGTCGGACGCGAGAGGCTGGTCATTTGGAAGAGAAACGCAGACTGAACCTGTGTTTGCAGGGGCGTATTTATGTACCATATGTACAGTAAATACATCTTGATCTCATCGCGTCAGAGTTCCTGCTTCCATATCCCTGAAGTGCTGAGCGGTCTTCTACATCTGTTTAAGCACCATAGTTAAATATTGAATGTTGAACGCCACGGACAGGATCAAATTGGGCACTAATGCTCCAAGTGTTAACTGAGACCTTCCTGGCAGAGTCACTGCGTATTGTCACTCGGTGCAATGGGTTCGGGTGAATTTGATCCTAGCTTGGCTCGAAAAACAGCAGTACTTCTGTTGAAACCAATGGTCTAGTGGTTGGATCAAAGGTACTTCGATATGATCCTGCAGTCGAGAAGGAACGGCTTTTGATAGCTACTAGTACTACATCTTGATCTTGGAATTCGACGGAAGTGGTAATACATTACAAACTTAAATTAGGAAATATAAAAACAGATTGAGAATGTAGCTCCTGGACGTCTGATAAGTCAATGTATGGTGAATTAGCTGGAGTTCCTACATGCTGCTATTCGCGATAACTATAACGGGCGCTGATGGTTTTCAAAGCAGATGCAAGGAATCAGGTTTTCCAGACAAAATACCATGATGCATCAATAGTTGGACATGATTATATGTTGTGCTTTATACATCTTGTTGCAGGGAGAGCAACCCTTGGACCGAAGCAACCATGTATAGCCCATATTGTTGTGGAGTAGTGGCTCGGGTGGCGTGGCGGTGCGGACGACCACTGCGATATCTCGTGTTTGGCTGGAGCAGCCCATGTCATTTTTATTTTGTATATATTGGCTTTCCGTGTCATTGTTGCTATTAAAACCAAGCCGAGAGTTTCTCGACCCCAGCTACGCTTAATCACGCTTGCCCAGCTACGCTTAGCACCATGCGTGTGGGAAGGCTGTGACTCATTGTGACAGTCCGAACTGCTACTCCACTACTCCATGACAATATCTGCTAAAAGTACCTGAGGAAAAGGACTATCTATGGCTGGCATCACCTACAGAAGCTGTGGAAATTGTCTAGAACAGATATCACTCCAAATAAAGAGGGAACCAGGACAAGATCTGTGTTACTTCCCCAATTAACCCTTTCATCATTGGATACGTAGATAAGCTGTGTCAGGAGCTACCATTGCAGCACTGCAACGGTAACATGATATAATGTATAAAAGGGGACATGCTTCGGTCCCTTCAGTACTTTCGCTCCTCATCTCGATGCATACAAGATTGCCGAAAAAGCTCGTTCCGTTACTCTTACGGAAAATCATATATCGAACGCTGGCCATAAGTGTACTGGTCAGCGTTGTAATGGCATCAATATTGATCTATGAGGTGATTGGTAAACTTTATTCACGTTTGGAATTTTCAGATCATGTTCCTCTGTTTGAGCTCCGTTGGTACTGTGGACCTTTTATTGGGGCAATTATAAGTTCCCTTGCAATCTTGGTGCATCATACATGCAGGTGCGTGCTTGACCCAAGGGCACCTGACTACTAAACCAATATTTTGACTAGAATGTGGCCAAAAAGATATTGGCTACTTGTCTGTGAGATACTAATGTTGATCATGGAAGCCACGGGGAGTAGGTCAAAATTTGGTAGAGATGCAAGGCCTGAAATGCACTAATTGTGTTCTAGTTTCTGTGGTCTTCAGCTGGTGCCTCAAAAATTATCTATTAGGAGATGAAGTAGGAGATCAAGTTTTGAAGGGCTGCCTTTTAGGGTCTTTAGGGATTTTATCCGTGGCCGCTGGTTTATCACTCCTCATCGAGCTTTGGGACCTGACCAACGAGCGAGCCAAAAACATTTATTACACATATGATATGCTGGCAAATCATGCTGTGATTTCACGTTCGAGTTTCTTCTTTGGGGATTATGCTTTTAAGAGACGATTTCGGTATGTTTTTTAAGTTTAGACTTGGTAGTCAAATTCACTGTAGTTCAGTACAGATATCCTGATTATACGATTAGCCCGAGGTGGCCTTGCTAGCTTTCTCCTTTTCACACTTCTGGGTTGTGCAATCTATTTCTTGGCCCTTCAACCATTTCAGCAAATTAGCTCTAAAAAGTTCACCAAAACAAAATATACATCATTCGGCGACGGACCTACAAAAGGTACTCTGCAAACAGTTACGGTGGGTTCAATCATCTGGTTCAACGTAGATCAGGATAACCCTGATCAATAGGTATTTCTCAATAATTCGGGAGTGGATGAGAATATCTTTACTTCTTCTGTAAATGTGACTTCGAACGGGTATTCTGGTGAGTGTTCTCTGCACATCACAATTCGAGGGAGAGTTCAACATTGTTCTGCATTGAATTGCCAGGTGTTCAATGCAGTAACCCCGTGATTGGTGACCTACGGGGAACAGACTATCATTATATTGATAATTATGCTTTCGTTGTCACCCCCTGCTCCACTCAATACGCGCCTTTCGAATCCATACCGGAAATTCTCATCACTGTAAACTATACTGCCCTTGGACCCGATCAGCATCCTAGCGTCTTCATTTTTGTGGTTGTTGCCGACTCTGCAGTGCAGGGATTGACTTCAAGGATATTGCCAACAATGCTCTTACCTGGTTCGCACCTCTCTGGGTATCCCGTCTTTTCTCTCAAAGAGAGAATCGCAAAGTCAGGAGCCACTGTGTTTGGAATACAACAGGTAGATGATTTCCAGCCTCGCCATCCTGCCTATCACTGATCATAAATCCTCTGCTAGTCATATGATCAATTCTATATTGCAAACATACAATCCCTTGTCACAGATCCATCTTGGAACCTCCCTAGAGACAACGTTACCGCTACACTACGATTGAGTCCGACTTTTCCTTTCCCCGAAATGGTGGCTGAACAAGAATATGTTGAGCATTCGGTGTTAAGTGGACTCGCCCTTATGGGAGGTATCTGGACCTCTTTCAACGGTGTATTTACAATGATTTTTGGGAGTACCTTGCTGCTCGTTCTTTTTGGTATGTTTCTTTCACTCAATATGCATATATATTTCATTGAGTCAGAAATACTAGGCGTCAAGCCGTTATCGGTCTTTGGACTAGTTCATATCTTTCAGAGAAAGAGGGGCCTTCTCTCCAATTCCTCAACCATCTCCGCTGAGGAACAAGCTCGAATTGTGCTACTCCTTCGAGAACACCTGCTTGACATCGACCATGTAGATGAAGTTAAAAACTTGCTTCCTACATCAGATTTGAGGCACGGCCCCATCCTACGTCAATGTGAGGGCTACAGATGTTCCGAAACAGATCGGCTAGTGGTAAACATCCCGAAAGTGGAGTGTAATGGGCTTGATGAAGTAGATCTTAGGCAGGCTGGGGCAGCTTGAGGCCGTGGTCCCCCTTCACATATGTGCTCGCACTGGTCGATGACTCCACCTGGCTTTTATGATGTGTAGAATATGTACTTAGAATTTCCCGTTTACTGCCCTCTGTTGTGGCCTCTTCCTGAATAGACAAAATCCTATGAGTCTCTACAACTGCGATGTGGCCAAAAGCGCGACAGACTGCCAGTTTAATCTTCGGACCATAATGCGCGGTTCCCCGTTCTCCCACGGCATTACCCCTATTGCGATAGTTTGAGTTGATTCAATATAGCCCATCACCGGGAAATAGTTCAGAGCGAGTACTTAAGCAGAACTTGTGTTCGACGCACGAACGAGACTTCCGCGCCTTGTCTGTTGTCGCAATGTATTCAAATCTACTTTTGGCTTTACGACCATGGTGCCTTTTCTAAGCTACATGCCGAGCGCGGGGGCCTGACCATTTGGAAGAAGAACGCGCACGGAACCTCGTACAATTAGTCTTTTACATCTATTTAGGATCAAATAAAACCCTGAATGCCGGGGAGGCTATCTGTTCGAAGACGAAACGAATGCAGAGGAAAGCATAAGGCGGCTCGGGTTCAATAAATTTATCCCATCTGCATACATTGTATCAGCCGTCCATCGAAAATGTCAAGCTCAAGGGTTACGTCGATCATAGTCTGTAAGTATATGGGCTCGTGAATCAAATGCACGGGCTGGGAGACGTAATAGCATAATTGTAGACAGTCGGTTTCAAACACAAGGTAGCAAAGTGCGGGAGGGAGAGGGACGGCAGGAATGATCACGATGACACGATACCCTCCCCACCCTCCAACCTGACTCGCCTGATACCAACCTCATCGCTCCACGGCACCTCTTCCTCGCAATGCGTAACAACCACCACCGCATGGTCGCTCCCAACCACATTCCTCAAATATCTCCTTGCAGCAACAACCATATTTTCATTCATCCCACTCCACACCTCATCCAGCAACACCACAGGGGGTCTGCCCACCAACGCCCTCATAAGCAACACCATCCGCTGCTCACCCACACCCAAATCTGGAACCCGCAAACTTTTCTGCCATCTCCCTTGAATGGCCGCTGTAAGGAGAGGATGAGGAAGTCCACAAAGTCGGACCAAGGTTCTCAAGCATCTCCCATAACCGCTCAGTGCGCCATTCACCAAGTCCTTCCTGGCCTGATTCGATTGCGCCAATTCCACCGCCTGCAAGCGGCACAAGGGCACCCTCAAATCCTGTTCCTATAGCTTCCCATACGCTCATGCCCGGGTGTCGGCGTGGGAAGGCGTCGAAGAGTTCTGGGAAACGACGCCGTTAGATTGGTGTAGGTGGGGCGTTGGGATGCGTTTGCGGTGGTTGAGGGTGAGGTTTGGGGAGAGTGGGGAGTGGGGGAGAGATGGAAGGAGAAGGTGTTTATTGGTGTAGGATCGAGGATGATCGCCAAGAATTAGGGTGAGGAAGGTGGTTTTACCCGATCCTTGAGCGAGTTAATAGTAGAATAGCCGAATAGAATGGTCAGAAGCATACCGTTTCCCCCTTGCAAATGCCATCGTTCGCCCTGTCGTACTGTCCAGTTTATGTTTTTGAGCACCTGTAGGGCGTACCTATAAGACCCGGCCTGCCTCCGTCGACAGACATGGCACTTACCACGCGATCACCATATTTGACGCGTGTCCCTTGCAGATCCAATACTCGATGTGTCTAGTCCGGCTGCATATCATGAACAAACTTGGCTAGGTGAAATGATGAGGAGAGACAGACTTAGCAGTTCATCCAATAGCAGCACCTCAGGCTTCTGTAGCACCACCTTGACAACCCTCGCACGCCTCGTCTGTCCATTACTGAGCGCGACAAGTGGCAAGTCCAACAAGCGGTCCAAGTCCATCTCTTTTACCAGAGTATAAAATAGCAACTTATCCTCGTCGGGTAAGTGAGCTATTTCATTGGGGGCTCTCTCTCGCGTCTTGAGAGGTTGGGTGGAAAAAGGATCCGGCCCCCGCTCCGGTATACTCTCGGGGAACATGCTCTCTCGGAGCGTGAGCGCATCTTCGTCTCGAATGGCACCGTAGCGTGCAGTATAGTCGTAGAAAGCACCTCCAGTGTTGCGGATAGAGCGGTGGGAGAACGAGACGCTAGCGACGCGGGTATAAGGATCGATATCTTTGCCCAAGAATGGGTAGAGACCCTCTGTCGACCCCGTTGTTGCTGGTCCACCAGACACGCGCAGATGCCCTAACAGAGTCTGTATGTGTTGTGCAAATGATATGAGATGGGCCCGGTCGAGAAATGGATCGGGATGGACATACACGAAATAGTGCCCGTTTGCCATCCTCGCCCGATGGTGCAGACATAACGGCCCAGAGGCCAGTAATCTCTTGGGCCTTTATATCGGACTTCTTAACCTGGAAATACTTGGGGTGAAGCCTCTCACGCTCCATCAGTGGAGCTTGGGGGGTACTCTTATCGAGAATATCAAGAGGGAATTTGAACACCTCCCTAAAAACAGTAGGGGCGAATACTACTCATGGTTCCTTCAAAATCAAGATGTTCTTCGTACACAGAGGAGCCAGACCGGCGGAGTCAGGCTCGGGCAGACAACGATATACGTCGTGCCTGGTCCTTCATTGGGAACCGCCCAGCGTGCCCATTAAAGAAATTCATTGGTGGTTACAGGCACTACCAAAGCACCGCAACCAATCTTTTTTCTTCGATATTCTCACTTTATCCGATGTCCCTCCCCCCCCTGATACTGATCTCTGGATCAGCTTCGGATATTGTGCCTGTGATGACTGCTGTAGTGAGGAGGGGTTAACCCGATCATACAACAGCCTAATACGCTCATGCACTTTCGACGAGTTTTGTACCGCTTACCCCTCCTCGTCGCTCTTCGCACTGTCCCAGGCCCACAAGGTTAATCTGATCGCGAAAGTTTTCCCCACCTCCATTCCAGGCCCAGATATCATTGACGCGCTTTCAGGGACTCCATATCGAAATAAGTCTGTATGGAACCTCAAGCAATACACCAGGAACAAGATCATCCATGGTCGTGACAACATGACTATACGGCCTATCCCTTCCATTCGCGCCGACTATGGTTTTAACAGGTGCCAAAACCAAGAGCAGCACAAGTTGCTCTTTGATCTGTACAACAAGTATTTCGATGCAAACAAGGGCGCACTCGAGCTCCACCATGCTTGCATCCAGGGACGGCTCTTTGATTTTCTCAAAGAGAACGTCAAGCTTACGTTGGAGCCGGAGAGTAGTATAAATATTTACTCCGAAATCCGTATCCCTTGTCCCAGGACCCTCTTCCGCTGTAACAGGCATCACCCTTGTTGACCGAGAGGAAGCTCTAGCACAGGTTTCTAAGGTGCTCTCTTGATTATCACAGTACAAGTGTATTCCTACTCTCACCTGAAATTAGTTTGATCATGATTTTGCTCTGCATTTGGTAGACCATTACGTTTCTCACCCATGCTGGCTGCAATGATTTCGAGGTATTCCCATATGTAAATTGGTTTTTATTTGTCTAATAATTGTACAATGCATGAAATGTCGTCGTGTATGCTAAATTATTTAAGTGTCTAGGTGAGCATGAGCTCGAGAGCAATCAAGGTCCCTAATCGCCACCACTGACTGCAATCGTGGTACGCCAGGCGAAGCCGATGGAGACGCAAGCAAGCAATTGTAGGGTGGCGGAGGGCTGGAGAGGCTGATGGTTACTTAAGCGGCCCATTTGGTGCCGGATTAAGCGAGGAACGAGCAAGGGATTGTGTCTCGCTCAGGGCTAAGTGAACTGTACTGCCTGCGACAGTAACGGGGGACAAAGGACAGAATGTGAGAAGGGACTTGAGCTACATTGAGGAAGGGAAGCGGCTGGTGCTGGCTAGGATCTGATTGCTGGGCGCTGAGCCGTCCTAGAATGGAAATGCAATATCAGTATTCAAATATTCATCTGTCAATCAGACAGGATTCATCCAAAACTCGTTCCTTGGGTGGTACCATCATGTGATGCAGCTGTCGTTCCACGCAGGTTATCCTGTGCAAGGGGCTTCGATTGGAGCACCCTACATACGAATGATGAAGAGGGGAAGATCGGACAGTTTCCAAAACAGGTGCTAATATTTTGCTCGCTCCAGTCACAAAGCGTTATGTGTCCACAAGTGATCAACACCGCAGCTCGTCTTTGCTCCACCATGCCGGACCAAGCAACCTTGCTCGCTGAGCATAAAGCGGAGGTTCAGAAGATGAGGAAGGTCATCAATCCAGAGGGTACCAGTACGTGGGACGATGCATGGTATATCATGGGTTTGAATATCTGGTCGACCCGATTTTAATGAGTGCTGCAGGTAGGCAAACATCACCCCCTGGGACGGAGGGAAGATTCAGCCACCACTCAAAGAAGCCATTGAAAGCAGTGGCATCGAATGGCCCCAAAGGGATGGGCTGTGGGAGCGTGAGTTCTTCACACTGATAACTATGACCAGCCAAATTCAATCAGTCACGGAAGCTAGGGCTACGACGTTTTCTACCTTGAATCTGTGCTCCAATTCAAGGTTATTGGTCTGGATGCTTCCCAGACCGCTGCCTTAAAGGCCCAAAGGTGCGCATATAGTGACTCAGTTTGCAACCAAGCATGGCGACTCAACGTGAAATCAGCTTAATCGGTGATCAACAGACCTCGTTCAAAGGAGAGGTATCCTTTGAAGTCGGGGACTCTTTCGCGTTGGTCCCACCGTCGGCCGACGAATGCTTCGACATAGTTTACGACTACACGTGAGCATATATCCTCATACGTCTCTTCTTCGAGGACCACCCCATTGTTAAGCCCGTGCTTTTGGATACCTGTGCGCCTCTGGTTAGGTTCTTCGTTGCAATCACACCCTCGYGCAGGAATGAATGGGGAAGCAAGATGGCAGAATTGATTAAACCAGGCGGATATCTCATTACCTTAGTTTATCCGATCGATGCTTATTCGGAGGGCGGCCCACCTTTTTACGTTCGGCCTGATCACTATACCGAACCCCTCTCCTCAGCCTTCGAAAAGGTGCTTGATAAGGAGCCAATTGCATCTTCTGAATTACATGTCGGACATGAGAGGCTGGTCATTTGGAGGAGAAACGCAGACTGAACTGGTGTCTGCAGGGTGAGTGTATATACATATTGTACATTATGGCCTCGTTTCATCAGGGATCCTATTCCCATGTCTTTGAATTGCTGACTAGTCCTTCACATCGGTTTAAACACCATGGTTGACTGTTAAACCCTATGGACAGGATCGAACTAAACTCCATATTAACTAAAACCGTCCTGACATTAAGCCATAGTGCTCTGCTGTCCATTGCATTAGGTTCGGGTTAGTATCTTGGTTCAAAAAAACAACAATACATCTGTCAAATCGAATGATCCGATGGTCGAATCAAAGAGACTTGGATACGATCATGGAGTCGAAGTGGAAGGAACGTCCTTTGATGGCTATGGCCTGATCTCATACTTTCGACAGAGGTTATACTTATTCCATTTACAAACTCAAGCCGACCAGACAAGAGGAGAAATAGATTGGGAATGCAGCTATTGAGCGACTGATAAGTCAATCCCACGCGTCGTTGCTGGGTGATTTGAACGGGTACTGGTGCTTTGCTAAAGCAGGCATGAGGAAATCAGGTTGTCCATGAGAATTTGCAAATATAAATGTAGCTGTTCGGCACAGTATTAGTTGGGTATGATCATACACTGCACTTTATATATGTTCTTGCAAGGAGTGAGATATTGATAATGGCTGTAGCCAGCGCGACTTGGACCGAAAGTGATCAACATAGTTTATAAACGTGCGAGGTGTGGACCACATCCGTTCCGAGACCTGATAGGAAGCACTCAGTGACTCATGGCATCGCATACAAAGCCTGTCGAACTGATTTGGAACAGATATCATTGTTGTTGTAAGGGAAAATAGGACAATATTTGTGTTACTTCCCCAATTGGCCCTTTCATCATTGGATAAGAAGATGAGCTAGATCAGGGAAGCCACTACATTTACACTGTCATGGAAACATGTTGTAATGTATAAAGGGGGAAATGCTTCAGTCCCCTCTCTATTACTCTCGTCCTTCATCTCGATGCCATCCAAGAGGCTGGTTCCATTATTCTTACGGAAAATCATATATCGAATGCTGGCCATAAGCGCACTGGTCAGCATCACAATTGCGTCACTTCTGCTTTATGGGGAGATCAGTTCAATACTACACATTTCCGCTCACCCTAAAGTTTCTATGCTCTATGATATTTACAAACAACATATATGGGCGATCATAGCTTCGCTTTTAGTCTTGGTGCATCATACATGCAGGTGTGTGCTTGAACCAGAGGGTCCTAACACTAAACCAACATTTGCATAGAATGTGGCCAAGCAGATATTGGCTACTCGGCTTTGAGATACTAGCATTAATAACAGAGGCCATAGGGGGTAGGTCGAATGTCCAGTCAACATGCAAGGTCTACAAGGCAAACATCATGTTCCAGTTGCTGTGGTCTTTAGATGGACCCCCCAATCATACCTCACAGATCCATTTATGGAAAGCTGCCTCAGAGGATCTTTAGGCATTTTATCTGTGGTCGCTATTTCGTCACTTCTTATTGAGCTTTGGGACCTGATCAATCTTGGCGGGAATATCCGCTATGCATATGATATGCTGGCAAATCATGCTAGGGTTTCACGGTTGAGATTCATTTTTGGGAGGCATCTTTTTAAGGGACGATTTCGGTATGGTTTTTACCTCAGACTTATTGGTATTCAAATTTATTGTGATTCAGGATGGATATCTTGATTGTACGATTGGTCCGAGGTTGTCTTGCTAGCCTACTCCTTTTCGCTCTTCTGGGCTGTGCAATCTATTTCTTGGTTCTTCAACCAATTGAGCAAATAGATTCTACTACAACCACCAAAACACAATATATACCAGCCATACCAAGCGATAAACACAGTACCCTGCATATAGTTACGGTGAGGTCAATCGTCTTCCCAATAGATCAGGATAAACCTGATTTAATAGATGTTCATATACGATGGGCCGGCGTCCACGGACCTGTTGTAGCGAGCGGCAGGGATCTAGAGTGAAGAGAAACACTCAGAATCGTAGAACGAGACTTTTTATTGACAGAGAAATATACCTAGAGTGAAGAGAAACACTGTAGGTACAATAAGTAAATGTTTAGTCCATGATATAAAATATACTGA